>JAXLNO010005986.1:0-124181 GCA_038087875.1 Malacoraja senta
CACACATTCACACTATCTTACACACACTAGGAACAATTTACACTCATACCAAGCCCATTAACCTACAAACCCCGTATGTCTTTGGAGTGTGGGAGGAAACCGAAGATCTCGGAGAGAGCCCACGCAGATCACGGGGAGAACGTCCAAACTCCGTATAGACAGCAACTGTAGCTAGGATTGAACCTGGGTCTTTGGCACTGTAAGCGCTGCAAAGCAGCAACTCTACCGCTGCGCCACCAAGCTGACCTTATTGATATAGATATAGATATTGCATTTCTATATTTAACCTGCATAAAAGCAAAGTGGTGTTTTCCTGTCAATAAAAACAATTGTGACAATAAAGAAAATTAAACCTCAGAAATAAAGAATCAAGAAATCAGACAATGGGAAATGCAATTGTCTTTGCTTGTAATTCGTTGCGAGAAGGGAATGCTGCCTTACAATTTCTTATTTCCTGCCTATATCTTCCCATCACTCTGACAAGCTGGACAAGCTAATGTTGCACAAAATGTCAACTTTACACTTGTTGTTTATGTACCATGAAAAATTAAATTTGCTTCTTTATTGTGGGGACCAGAAACCCAAACAATATGTGCTCATGTGCTGAGTAGTAACCTTTTTTTATTTAAGCAACTATGTTTGGGCTGTAAATTAAATGCTGTCACGTCATTTTCTGCACTTTTCCGTGGGAAATTTTCAATGGTTGGTGAGGTACGATACATACTTTGATCTCTTTCTGCACAGTATGAGAAGGATTTGGCCATAACTTGCTGGGAACTGTCAGCTGTTACAGCGGAGACATTTAGAAGCATTCTTCAAGTCCTTGACAGGTTTAATGTCCAGGGGCATGGCTGAACCAGCTGTCAAAGTTTTTTTTTCAGTGGTTTTGTGGGCAAGACTTGATCTGGCTTGCCCCTGTAACAACATCAAATTGCGCAAGGATCTGTTTCTCACAGACTTCACATTTAATAACAAGACGGCTTCAGGCATCAGATCAACGGCGGCTGATCCACATACGTAAGAAACTTACCTGAATCAGTAGCAACTGTGTCCTTGTTCCTCATTTCTCTTGCAACTGCTTTTCTGTTCATAGATTTGGGGGAGCAAACAAAAAAATGGTTCTTTACAACACATTTTAAGTCTGTCTGGCCTCCAGCAAGAGAAAAAAACAATTAAAACATCCATCTATGACTTCATTGAGACTTTGGAAAGCTCGTGAGCAACTTCTGGCTGGAAGACATAACTCTCCTTTTAGGGGCCCCTGACAAAATGGTAGGTTTCAGGCTTGTTAGTCGCCTTCACTTTTATGGACATATAACTCTGCTACTGTGTATGCATCTTTAGCTATTCCCTTTGTCCCTTAAGGCTCATTCAGGTTCTGATCACGCTTTATTTGCCCTAGAAAACCTGTGAGCTTAAGTAGCAAGCAGGAGGAGGTCACATTTTCAATCATGATTCTATGTTCATGTGGCCATGTTCATTTCTGGCCCCTGAGCAGAAACTGATAGACGTGCCTATGGAGACCTGCTGTAAGCACAGTGTCATATTGTGGGTATTGATGAACAAAGTGTGACAAGGAATTTGCACTGTTTTTGTTCAACACAAGTATCCTGTGGAAGGCTGTCCTTCAGCCTATGCTCAAATTCGTTGTCTACTTTCCAGATCAAATGTTGGCCAATCTGTGCAGACGACATTGAAAGCCTCGGCCAAGCCTGGATAGACAACATCAGAAACCTAGCATGCTTCCACCCGCATGCCATTTTTTCAGCAACCAATTTTACCTCTCGAGACTCTTTCTCTCAATTTCATCTTGGCAGCCAGGGAATTTCAACTACGATATCTAGAACATACATTTGATATCTGTTATATTGACCATAAAACTACAGGTTTGTTGTAAACACCATTTTATAGGAAGAATAATATGTTATTCTTTCTAAAGAAGATGATCTGTCGTTCATTCCTGGGGTTTTGCGGTTCAAGATCAAGTTCAAGTTCAAGTTCAAGTACAAGTTCAAGTGAGTTTATTGTCATGTGTCCCTGATAGGACAATGAAATTATTGCTTTGCTTCAGCACACAGAACATAGTAGGCATGTACTACAAAACAGATCAGTGTGTCCATATACCATTGTATAAATATATACACACATGAATAAATAGACTGATAAAGTGCAAATAACAGATAATTGGTTATTAATGATCATAGTTTTGTCCGAGCCAGCTTTAATAGCCTGATGGCTGTGGGGAAGTAGCTATTCCTTTCTTTGATGATGCTGCCAGCCTTTTTAAGGCAGCGACTGCGATAGATCCCCTCGATGGAAGGGAGGTCAGAGCCGATGATGGACTGGGCAGTGTTTACTACTTTTTGTAGTCTTTTCCTCTCCAGGGCGCTCAAGTTGCTGAACCAAGCCACGATGCAACCGGTCAGCATGCTCTCTACTGTGCACCTGTAGAAGTTAGAGAGAGTCCTCCTTGACAAACCAACTCTCCGTAATCTTCTCAGGAAGTAGAGGCGCTGATGTGCTTTCTTGATAATTGCATTAGTATTCTCGGACCAGGAAAGATCTTCAGAGATGTGCACGCCCAGGAATTTGAAGCTCTTGACCCTTTCAACCATCGACCCGTTGATATAAGTGGGACTGTGGGTCCCCATCCTACTCCTTCCAAAGTCCACAATCAGTTCCTTGTTTTTTCTGGTGTTGTGGGCCAGTTTATTGTGGCTGGCACCATATGGACAGTTGCTCGATCTCTCTTCTGTACTCTGACTCATCCCCATCAGTGATATGTCCCACAACAGTGGTGTCGTCAGTGAACTTGATGATGGAGTTCGCACTGTGACCGGCTACGCAGTCATGAGTATAGAGTGAGTACAGCAGGGGCTGAGCACGCAGCTTTGAGGTGCTCCCGTGCTGATCGTTATCGAGGCTGACACATTTCCACCAATACGAACAGACTTTGGTCTGTGAATGAGGAAGTCGAGGATCCAATTGCAGAGGGATGCACAGAGACCCAGTTCTGCGAGTTTGGTCACCAGCTTGGAGAGGATGAATGTATTTAATGCCGAGCTGTAATCGATGAATAACAGCCTGACATATGAGTTTTTGTTGTCCAAGTGGTCCAGAGCGGAGTGGAGGGCCAGCGAGATCGCATCCACCGTTGATCTGTTGTGGCAGTAAGCGAACTGCAGTGGGTCCAGGTTGTGACTCTATTGTCTTGTGACTCTATTGTGACTCTAGATTCACAATAATGTAATTAACTCTGAGCTGCTATCTGCAATGCCAAGTAAATATTTCAGTTTAAGGGCAATAGGATTTATATAACAAATTCTTGACTTGGCAGTGTTATTACATCTAGGAGACATTAAAAAGGAATGTTTTGGGGGGGAATTGCTGCAGCATATGGGCATCTCCAGTAGAATGAGGTGGTGCGTGGCTGTAACCAACCCTCTTCTACCATGTGAGCCAATACATGGGGCCTCTTCACCCCTTGACACTTTCACTTTCAGTCTCAGATTTTATCTTGATCAAATGAAATTGGGTGAAATTTACTCATTCCATTGGAGCCACATCATTCTTTGTCTTTGTTGTCTACTTTCTTGCTCAAATGTTGGGTAATCTGGCAGACCACATCAGAAAGCACTGGCCAAGCCTGGGTAGACAACATCAGAAACACTGCCCGAAGGGTGATAGGTTTTATATAACAGATTCTTGGCATCCAGTCTCAGATTTCATTTGACCAAATGAGATTGGGTGATGTTCATTCATTGCATTGGACCCACCCCATTCTTTCCAAGCAATGCAAGTTGCAGAGGCCAGTTCAACGACCCGTAATGGCCGCCTCGCCAACGGTCCCTTCGTCCCTTCGTCCCTTCTCTGTTTTAATTATTTTAAGTATGTCTTAAATGTATGTTTCAATGTTTCTTGGTATGTTTTATGTGGGGGGGGGGGGTAATTGGGGGAAACTTTTTTCAGCCACTTACCTCGACCGAGATGCGATTTTTCTCCGCGTCGCATCTCCATCCCCCCCCCCCCCCCCGCGCGGCCTACAACGTAGAGTGGTGCGGCCTTTCCTGGAGACCGGCCCGGAGCTTCGAGCCGTGGGCGCGGCGCGGATTTACCATCGCGGAGCCTGCGACCCTTTGCCGAGGATCACCAGTGAAAGGGCTCCGACCGCGGGGCCTGTGGACTTTAACACTGTGAAGCCGCGGTCTCCGGTAATAAGAGACTGACTCAGGAGCTCCATGCCTCGGAGTGTTTCAATCCGTCAATACGCTGGAATTTTGATCATCCCGACGCGAGGGCTTGGACATCGGATCGTCGGCAGCGGCAAACTGTGGAGGGTTCAAAGGCCCCGACCATGGGTGAACAAAGGAGGAAGATGACTGAACTTTATTGCCTTCCATCACAGTGAGGAATGTGGATTCCACTGTGGTGGATGTTTATGTTAAATCATATTTTATGGGGCTGTGTGTCTTGTTGCTTTTCGTTTAGAATGGCTGAATGGTAACTCAAATTCCACTGTACCTTAATTGGTTAAGTGACTATAAACGCAAACTTGAACTTGGAAGGGGTAGGGTCAGCCCAGGGATGAGCATAGAAGTCAGATAGGCTGGCCTGATTTTTCAGACTAACAATAAAACTAAATGGAGCTAATAGAGATGAAGAAATTCTGAGGGAACATAGTGGAGTAAAGGAAAAAGCATGGGTTTCAACATTATGTCCAGTCATCAGTTTAATTTTAGATGAATCTGTGAAGAGTTATGTAGATTGGTTATTTCCTACTATCCAATTGTACTGCTTGTTAGTAGTTGCTCCGCCTAATATGCATTTTATATTAACAAGAGCTTGCCTACGCCATTCAGTATGAGCAGCTGCTAGGAACTGTAATGTCCTGCTGATCGATGCTGTAAGTAGATTTAATAAACATGTGTTGTATCTTGATATGTGTTGACTCAATTCATTTCATGGTGTCAGAGAGTGAGTCTACCTACCCCGTTCACGTTTATTGGGTTTTATTTTTTCATTTGTTATGTGCCGGTTATCTCTATTATGGCAAACTCACCTCGCCGTCCTAGTCCTCTGATCTTTGACTCTGACATTGCTGAACGCTGGCGTCTTTCGAGCGTGACTACACTCACTGTGTTCGCCTCGTTCACCCTGATGTGCGTGCTTCTGTATTACTCAACTTAGCGGGCCCAGAGGCAATGAATCGTGCCAACAATTTCACATTTGAGCCTGCCATTCTAGATGCTAATGGACAGGTCCTAGTGCCTGCCAAGATGATTGATGACCCTGCCGTCATACGTGCAAAGTTCAAGAAGTTGTGTGACCTCGAACTACATTATTGAACATACCAAGTTTTATGCTTGTATGCAGCAGATTGATGAACCGGTTTAACGTTTTATCAGTGACTTAAAACACATGGCTGCACGCTGCCAGTTTCATGATCTGTGCGATGAACTCATCCGTGACAAAATTGTTGGAGGTATGCTTGATAGCAAGTTAAGAGATGAACTGCTCCGTAACACTGACCTAATCCTTAATCAATCCGAGCCATTCCCAGTCTGCTGTTCGATGTCCAAATTGCAACTATTTTCATGCTACGGGCCGACAGTTCAGTATTGCTTATGGTAAAGCCTGTAAATTCTGCAAGAAATTAAACCACTTTTCTAGATGCTGCGTTTCCCGTGCGACTCAACCAGCTCCAAGGAAAAGCCTGCACCTGTTACAACATGAGCTTGCTGATAACGAATACCAAGAGCCTGACTTGGCATCCCCTGCTCAGCTCTCTGAAAGTACAGATACCAGCTCAGCCATCCACTCTCTCCTCCCTCCGTCTAACGAGCAACTTGACCCTGAGGTAACCATGTTCGTGAATAACAGACCTTTGATTGCTAAGGTTGATACAGGTGCGAAATGCAACGTCATCTCGTTATCAGAGTTTTAAAAAATTCGTAATGCTGAACGTATTGAAAAGGCCTCGGCCACGCTTCGGGCCTACGGGGGAGATGTTCTACACCCACTTGGACAAACTAATTTAAAATGCACCATAGACACGCAGCCCCATGCCGTAAGGTTTTATATCATCAAGGGGGATTCAGAGACTCTGCTCAGATCAATGCATGCCATGATCTAGGCCTGGTATACTTTGACCACGCTGTCCATCAACTTCTCACTGATGGACCCACGCAGCAAGTACTCTCTCAATACAAAGAACTGTTTAACGATGAGTTTGGCAAGTTGCCCCTCAAATACCACATTGTCGTTGATCACTCCTGTGGTCCGAGCACCACATAGTGTTCCGCATGCCATATGTGACAGAATACATAATGAACTCAAGCGGATAGTCTCCATGGGTGTTATTGTTGAAGTTACCGACTCATCTGACTGTGTTTCCACCATGGTGGTCGCAACGAAAAAAAACAAGGAGGAGATCCGTTATCTGCATAAACCCCAGGGATCTCAACACAGCTATCAAACGCCTGCACTACCCTATTCGAACAGTAGAGAAAGTTGCTGCTCAAATAGGCAACGCATCAGTGTTCTCTGTTCTGGATGCCAAAAGCTAGTTTTGGCAGATTCCACTGGACCAAGACTCGTCCAATCTTACTACGGTCGGCACCCCCTTCGGCCGCTACAAATTTCTGAGAATGCCCTTTGGCATCAACTCAGCCAGGGAAGTTTTCCAGCACACGATGGAACAATTGTTTGCTGAGTATCCATGCGCCATCATTGTTGATGACATTCTCATCTACGAACGCGACCTGGCTGAACACGATGCCAATCTGAAGAAAGTACTAGACCGTGCAAGACATTCAGCTCAAACTCAATCCCCTGACGTGCCAAGTTTTGAGTACCAGAAGTTACCTACGTCGGGACATGTTTTCACAAGTGATGGTCTCAGACCAGACCCATCAAATACTGTAGCTCTCAACGAAATGTCGGTTCCTACTGACGTTGCGAGTCTACAAACGTTCATTGGAATGGTCAACTACCTGGGGAAATTTATTCCCAACCTCAGTGACATATCTGCCCCCCTGTGAGAACTGACACACAAAGACGCTGCATGGTCCTGGTATCCGCAACACCAAAGAGCTTTCGACACTCTCAAGTTGCAGCTGGCTAGCGCACCTACTCGCGCCTACTTTGCTTTGGAGTTACCAGTAACGCTCACCTGCGATGCGTCCCAGTATGGACTGGGCGCTGCTTGCCTGCAGACCACTACAGATGGTGACTGCAAGCCTGTTTCTTACGCCTCTCGCACACTAACTGACACTGAACAACGTTACGCACAGATCGAAAAGAATTGCTCGCAGTGCTTTTCGCCTCCACAAAGTTCAAGGACTTTATGTTTGGGAAGTCTGTGACTATAGAAACTGACCACTGGCCGCAGGTCACTATTTTGAAAAAACCCATTCACGCTGCCCCAGCCCGCCTACAACGAATGATGATGCAGCTGCAGCTGTATGTTTTCAACATTGTCTATAAGAAAGGCAAGGACATGCACATAGCTGACACGCTATCAAGAGCCCCACGCAAAACCAACGAACAATGACTCTCTGAACAGGACCAGTTCTCAGTAATGAAGGTATCGTATGTTCCTACTGATTGTTTGAGCAGCCTGGCAGACGGCTGCTGACTAGACTTTATAATTGCTGTCTGCAGTCATCCGGCGTGGCTGGTCGGAAAAACATCAACTTTACACCCCGTTCGCAACCGCCCATACTTATCGAGAAGTTGCAGCGTCACTTCTCCGTGCACAGCTCCCCTGCACGTCTTCTGTCCGACAACGGCAGACAGTTCATCAGCCAGTCTTTAAAAAAATTCGCAAAACTGTGGGACTTCCGACATATTACCAGCAGCCCTGAGTTCCTGCAGTCCAACGGACTCGCCGAACGCGCCGTCCGAAGCGTAAAACAACTAATGGAGTGTTCATACCTTGCAAAATTGGACGTATACCTAGACCTGCTCAACTTAAGGAACATTGCAAGGGATCCCATACTGGGTTCCCCAGCCCAGCGACTGATGTCTCGCCAAACCCGTGCTCCCCTCCCCGAGCAGCTTTTGCAGCCACAAGTTCGTTCTCCACCTGCGGTCCAGAAACAACTACAATTCACACGCGATACAAAGAAACGTTTTTTTGACAAATCCAGTAAACCACTTAAACCTCTCACCAGTGGACAAGTGGTTCGCCTCCAGACTAACAAGGGCTATGGCCGTCTGTGTCACATCTACGGCCCTGCCAAAGAACCGCGCTCTTATCTGGTTGAAGCGGATGGAGCCATTTACAGACGCAGGGTAGGGGGCGCTGCTCTGGGCAGCGGCCATGTCAGCAGCGTGTTAGTTTTTTCAACTTTTTTTTATTTTTTAGTATGTATTAAAGTGTGTATTTAATGTTTCTTTGTGTGTCTTGTGTGGGGGGTGGTGTGGGGGGGGTAAGGGGGAAACCGCTTCGGTCGCCTCCTCCATGGAGAGGCGACTTTTTCCAGGTCGCCTCCCCCGTGGCCTAACATCAAGGATCGGCGCGGCCTTTCCCGGAGACGCGCCCGGGGCTTCAGCGGCGGGCGCAGCGTGGACTCTCGGCATGGAGCGGGTGAGCCCTCGCTGGGGCTCGCTGGAGGGGAACACTCCGTTTCGCTGGCCCGGGGCAGCCGGCAGCCTGAAGTCGCAGCCTGAAGCCACGCGGTCTGCAGAGCTCCAGCTGGTGCGGCGTCTACAGCCCGGGATCCCTCGTGGGGGACCCGGGGGAAGAAGAAGAAGCCATCACTGCCGGCCCGCGGCCAACTTCTACCGCGGGGCCGGCATGGACTTACCAACACCCCTGCAGGGGAGCTTCGACCGCCGGCCCTGCAGTCTACGGTGCTTCTGGCTGCGGCGGGGACTTTAAATCTCGACAGCCGGCCTGCGGCCTACAACAACTTAAAGCCGCGGTCTCCGGTGAGGAAGAGCCAATCCTGGACTGACTCTGGACTCTGGTCCTGTTCACGGAGGGGAAATGGAGGAGGACTGGCCAAATTTTTGTGCCTTCCACCACAGTGTTGAATGCTGTGGTGGATGTTTGTGTTACATTTTTTATTGTGGTTGTGTGTTCTTATTATTGTATCGCTGCTGACAACCCAAAATTCCACCAGCTTGGCTGTGTGGTCATTAAAATACTATACTATACTATACTATCTGTCAACATATCCTTCCAGTGAAGGAACCACATCCTGCGACTCCATATCCAGATAACCATATAACCATATAACCATATAACCATAACAGCACGGAAACAGGCCATCTCGGCCCTTCAAGTCCGTGCCGAACATTTTTTTTTTTTTTTTTTTTAATTTATAATTATTATTATTTTTTTTTTTTTTTTTTTTTTTAATTAAAAATAAAATACTTCCCCCTAGTCCCATCTACCTGCACTCAGACCATAACCCTCCATTCCTTTCCCGTCCATATACCCATCCAATCTATTTTTAAAGGATAACATCGAACCTGCCTCCACCACTTCCACTGGAAGCTCATTCCACACAGCTACCACTCTCTGAGTAAAGAAGTTCCCCCTAGTGTTCCCCCTAAACTTCTGTCCCTTAATTCTCAAGTCATGTCCCCTTGTTTGAATCTTCCCTACTCTCAATGGGAAAAGCTTATCCACGTCCACTCTGTCTAACCCGCTCATAATTTTAAAGACCTCTATCAAGTCCCCTCTTAACCTTCTGCGCTCCAAAGAATAAAGACCTAACTTGTTCAACCTTTCTCTGTAACTTAGTTGCTGAAACCCAGGCAACATTCTAGTAAATCTCCTCTGTACTCTCTCTATTTTGTTGACATCCTTCCTATAATTAGGCGACCAAAATTGTACTCCATACTCCAGAATTGGCCTCACCAATGCCTTGTACAATTTTAACATTACATCCCAACTTCTATATTCAATGCTCTGATTTATAAAGGCCAGCACACCAAAAGCTTTCTTTACCACCCTATCTACATGAGATTCCACCTTCAGGGAACTATGCACAGTTATTCCTAGATCCCTCTGTTCAACTGCATTCCTCAATTCGCTACCATTTACCGTGTACGTCCTATTTTGATTTGTCCTGCCGAGATGTAGCACCTCACATTTGTCAGCATTAAACTCCATCTGCCATCTTTCAGCCCACTCTTCCAAATGGCCTAAATCTCTCTGTAGACTTTGAAAATCTACTTCATTATCCACAACACCACCTATCTTAGTATCATCTGCATACTTACTAATCCAATTTTCCACACCTTCATCCAGATCATTGATGTACATGACAAACAACAGTGGACCCAACACAGACCCCTGAGGCACCCCACTAGTCACCGGCCTCCAACCTGACAAACAGCCATCCACCATTACTCTCTGGCATCTCCCATTCAGCCACTGTTGAATCCATCTTGCTACTCCACCATTAATACCCAACAATTGAATCTTCTTAACCAACCTTCCATGAGGAACCTTGTCAAAGGCCTTACTGAAGTCCATATAGACAACATCCACTGCTTTACCCTCATCAATTTCCCTAGTAACCTCTTCGAAAAATTCAAGAAGATTAGTCAAGCATGACCTTCCAGGCACAAATCCATGTTGACTGTTCCTAATCAGACCCTGCTTATCCAGATGCTTATATATATTATCTTTAAGTATCCTTTCCATTAATTTGCCCACCACTGACGTCAAACTAACAGGTCTATAATTGCTAGGTTTACTCTTCGAACCCTTTTTAAACAACGGAACAACATGCGCAGTACGCCAATCCTCCGGCACTATTCCCGTTTCTAATGACATTTGAAATATTTCTGTCATAGCCCCTGCTATTTCTACACTAACTTCCCTCAATGTCCTAGGGAATATCCTGTCAGGACCTGGAGACTTATCCGTTTTCATATTTTTCAAAAGTGTCCGCACCTCCTCTTCTTTGAATCTCACAGTTTCCATTGCTACTCTGCTCGTTTCCCTTACCTCACATAATTCCATATCCTTCTCCTTCGTGAATACCGAAGAAAAGAAATTGTTCAATATCTCCCCCATCTCTTTTGGCTCTGCAGATAGCTGTCCACTCTGACTCTCTAATGGACCGATTTTATTCCTTGTTATCCTTTTGCTATTAATATAGCTGTAGAAACCCTTTGGATTTACTTTCACCTTACTTGCCAAAGCAACCTCATATCTTCTTTTAGCTTTTCTAATTTCTTTCTTGATATTCTTTTTACATTCTTTATACTCCTCAAGCACCTCATTTACTCCATGCTGCCTATAATTATTGTAGATCTCTCTCTTTTTCCGAACCAAGTGTCCAATTTCCCTTGAAAACCATGGCTCTTTCCATTTTTTACTATTTCCTTTCAACCGAACAGGGACATAAAGATTCTGTACTCTTAAAATTTCACCCTTAAATGTCCTCCATTTTTCTTCTACATCCTTCCCATAAAACAACATGTCCCAATTCACTCCTTTTAAATCCTTTCGCATCTCCTCAAAGTTAGCCTTTCTCCAAACAAAAATCTCAACCCTAGGTCCAGTTCTGACCCTCTCCATAATTATATTGAAACTAATGGTATTGTGATCACTGGACCCGAAGTGCTCCCCGACGCATACCTCCGCCACTTGCCCTGTCTCATTTCCTAACAGGAGGTCCAGCACTGCCCCTTCTCTAGTAGGTACCTCTATGTATTGCTGCAAAAAACTATCTTGCACACATTTTACAAACTCCAAACCATCCAGCCCTTTTACAGAATGTGTTTCCCAGTCTATGTGTGGAAAATTGAAATCTCCCACAATCACTACCTTGTGCTTACTACTAATATCTGCTATCTCCTTACATATTTGCTCTTCCAATTCTCGCTCCCCATTTGGCGGTCTATAATACACCCCTATAAGTGTTGCTACACCTTTCCCATTTCTCAGTTCCACCCAAATAGCCTCCCTAGACGAGCCCTCTAATCTATCCTGCCAAAGCACTGCTGTAATATCTTCCTTGACAAGCAATGCAACACCCCCACCTCTTGTCCCTCCAATTCTATCACCCCTGAAGCAACGAAATCCTGGAATATTTATTTGCCAATCACAGCCCTCCTGCAACCATGTTTCACTGATCGCCACAACATCATACTTCCAGGTGTCAATCCAGACTCTAAGCTCATCCACCTTTCTTACAATGCTCCTAGCAATAAAATATACACATTTAAGAAACCCACCACCACTTATTCTCTGTTTATTATCTTTTTCTTCTTTCTCCCCTACATTTTGGGTCCGAGTGCTTCCCTTCTCTGCCTCCTGCCTCCCACATTTTCCACTAGCTTTCTCTATTTGAGTCCCTCCCCCCAACCGTTCTAGTTTAAAGTCTCCCCAGTAGCCTTTGCAAATCTCCCCGCCAGGATATTGGTGCCCCTCGGGTTCAAGTGCAACCCGTCCTTTCTGTACAGGTCACTCCTTCCCCAGATGTCTCGCGTTTTGTATTCCCTCCCACTACCGGTCCTGCTGCTCCACTATCAGAGACCGTTTTCACCGCGGGCACCCCGTGGCGTTCGGCGCCTGGCTCGCCTATCTCACCACCTCCCCGCCCCGTCTGGTCCCCGGTCACATCTCCCGTTCCCTCCCCGGTATCTTCTCTGGTGAAGGGAGGTGAGACGGATTCGTACTGCACACGCACCAGACGGGTTAGCAGGCCACCCATTAGATACGGTGATTTTGTGTAACTATGTAAACTTCCCCATATGCGTTATGAACGTTCCGCTACCTATATTGCTTAGCCACCATGTTCCTATGTACCGATGCTTTCTTTTATTACTACAAGGAAAGATGTAGATTAGTTATTTCCTACTAGCCAATTGTAGTGCTTGTTAGTAGTTGCTCTGCCTAATATGCGTTTTATATTAACAAGAGCTTGCTACGCCATTCAATATGAGTAGCTGCTAGGAACTGTAATGTCCTGCAGATCGATGCTGTAAGTAGATTTAATAAACATGTGTTGTATCTTGATATGTGTTTGACTCAACTCATTACAGGTTAGTTACTGGCTATCAAACAGAAAATGCAAATTGAAAGATATCATGAGGTCGAAAAATAGATGGGACCCGCAAGGTTGGTCACTGCCTTGTGGGAGATGACTTGGTCCTGCATGTGGTATTCCTGTGAGCATTAGTTTGATTTCTGTCAGGTTGGGCTGAGTCTTGTGTGTGATTCACAGCGTGGTTTTCTTATTCACCATTTCAGTCTGTGGGTACATTGATAAAACCAATCAATTTCTCTCTCTCACTTCAGGAAAAATTGTCTATTTATTCGTGACTCTAAGCTGATGTGGCCACGCTCTATTCTGGCTCCTGAGCAGAGACTGATAGACGTGTCCATGGAGACCTGCCGTAAGAACAGTCTCATATTATGAGTATTGATAAACAAAGTGTGACAGGGAATTGGCACTGTTTCTGATCAGCACAAGTATCCTGTGGAAGGATATCCTTCAGCCTATTTTTTAATTTGTTGTTTACTTTCTAGCTCAAATATTGGCAAATCTGGGCAGACCACATCGGAAAACACTGCCAAACCTGGGTAGACAACATCAGGAACACTGCCCTATCATCCTTCCACACACATCCCATTTTTCATCAACTAATTTTACCTCTCCTTTTCATTTTGGCAGCCAGGAAATTTCAACTCTCTGTTACCATATCTGGAACATACATTAAGTATCTGTTATATTGACATTAAAACTGCAGATTTGTTGTAAACACCCTTTTATACAAAGAATAATAGGTTATTCTTTCTAAAGGATCTGCTGTCCATTCCTGGGGTTTTGGGGTATTTGTGACTCCAGGTTCACAGTTATGTAATTGACTCAGAGCTGCTCTCTGCAATGCCGTAAATAAGGGAATGAGCATGGGTTTTAACATTATGTCTAGTCATCAGATGAATTTCAGATGTATCTGCGAAGGGTGAGTTACTGGCTATCAAATAAAAACTACAAATTGAAAGATATCATGAGCCTTTGAAAAATAGATGGGACCCGCAGGTTGGTCACTGCCTTGTGGGAGATGACTTGTCCCCGCTTGTGGTATTCCTGTGAGCATTAGTTTGATTGCTGTCAGGTTGGGCTGAGTCTTGTGTGTGATTCATAACGTGGTTTTCTTATTTACTATTTTAGTCTGTGGGTATTTTGATTAAACCAACCATTTTCTCTCACTCGCTCTGACATCAACCTTGTTTCCCGAGCAGAAGAAGAAATTCCATGTAAAAACTACAGAACTGCAACAAAGATCTTTTACAATTTTCTTCCTCTTAAAAACCTTCACCCGAAAGCAAAAATTATTGATTTGCTTCTTTTCTTCTCACATTATTAGCAATAGATACTGAGTTTTAAAGGGAGAATATTAATTTCTGCAAATTTTAAACTGTAGCACTGAACCTTCTCATGTAAAGCACCATCATTAAGTAATAGACCCATATTTATGCATCGTAAAATGTGTTTCATTCTGTTCCACATTAAAATCAGATTGCGATTCAGATTCAGATTAGTTGATCATATACCAGGGTACAATGAAATTCATTGATCACGTAATGATAATAGGTTAAACAAATGGAACAGTAATATAAAGCAGCACACTGTATAATGAGAGATAAGTTAATGCCCCTCAAAGAACTTTAATTGAATCTTCAATACACATTTCACATTGTTAATGTGCACAGATATTGTACATGAGCTGTTGGGAGTTTTATCTTGCAATATTTAACATGGTGAGATTATTTTTAACGTCATTAACTATCATTTGATATGATAATGCAATAGTGCACTAAATGTGTTAATGTACGAGTTACACGTGGCTGGGAAGCCTGAAGTTTTCAAAGAGAGAGATGTTGACAAACCTGGAACGTGAATTGTGCATCTTTGACTCGGCATTTAAAACATATTGTTGTAGGAAGGAACTGCAGATGCTGGTTTAAACCGAAGATAGACACAAAATGCTGGAGTAACTCAGCGGGACGGGCAGCATCTCTGGATAGAAGCAATGGGTGATATTTTGGGTCGAGACCCTTCTTAAATCATTGTTGGGGGATGGGAATGAATGGAGGAATGTACCAGAGAAACAACAATTGAAGTTTTAGCAGAATTTAGATTTGAAGTGAAATTCGATATTTTAGGGTTATTATATTAGTAAATTCACACAATTATACAAGCACTTTTTTTCAGTTTCGGCATGTAAGCTAAAATATCTTTCTACAAAGTCAGCACAGAAGATAGGGAATAAAACAGAAAATGCTGGAAATAGTCAGGTCAGGTGGCATCTTTGGATCGAAACCTGAAACATTCTCTTTCTCTCTTTCTACAGATGGTGCCTGACTTTGCTAAGTGTTTCCTGAATATTCTGTTTTTATTTCAGATTCCCATCACCTACAGGTTTATTCATTTCCAAAATATTAGGAGGTAGTGCATCCGTGGATGACAAGGGAAATCAAGGATAGTATCAAAGCAAAAGATGATGCGTACAAATTAGCCAGAAAAAGCAGCATACCAGAGGACTGGGAGAAATTCAGAGACCTGCAGAGGAGGACAAAGGGCTTAATTAGGAAAGGGAAAATAGATTATGAAAGAAAACTGGCAGGGAACATAAAAACTGACTGCAAAAGTTTTTATAGATATGTGAAGAGAAAGAGATTAGTTAAAACAAATGTAGGTCCCTTGCAGTCAGAAACAGATGAATTGATCATGGGGAACAAGGATATGGCGGACCAATTGAATAACTACTTTGGTTCCGTCTTCACTAAGGAAGACATAAATAATCTGCCGGAAATAGCAGGGGACCGCGGGTCAAAGGAGATGGAGGAACTGAGTGAAATCCAGGTTAGTCGGGAAGTGGTCTTGGGTAAATTGAATAGATTAAAGGCCGATAAATCACCAGGGCCAGATAGGCTGCATCCCAGAGTACTTAAGGAAGTAGCTCCAGAAATAGTGGATGCATTAGTGATAATTTTTCAAAACTCTTTAGATTCTGGAGTAGTTCCTGAGGATTGGAGGGTAGCAAACGTTACCCCACTTTTTAAGAAGGGAGGGAGAGAGAAAATGGGGAATTACAGACCAGTTAGTCTAACATCGGTAGACGGGTCCTTTTCACAATGGCAGGCAGTGACTAGTGGGGTACCGCAAGGCTCAGTGCTGGGACCCCAGCTATTTACAATTTATATTAATGAACTGGATGAGGGAATTGAAAGCAACATCTCCAAGTTTGCGGATGACACTAAGCTGGGGGGCAGTGTTAGCTGTGAGGAGGATGCTAGGAGACTGCAAGGTGACTTGGATAGGCTGGGTGAGTGGGCAAATGTTTGGCAGATGCAGTATAATGTGGATAAATGTGAGGTTATCCACTTTGGTGGCAAAAACAGGAAAGCAGACTATTATCTAAATGGTGGCCTAGGAAAAGGGGAGATGCAGCGAGACCTGGGTGTCATGGTACACCAGTCATTGAAAGTAGGCATGCAGGTGCAGCAGGCAGTGAAGAAAGAAAATGGTATGTTAGCTTTCATAGCAAAAGGATTTGAGTATAGGAGCAGGGAGGTTCTACTGCAGTTGTACAGGGTCTTGGTGAGACCACACCTGGAGTATTGCGTACAGTTTTGGTCTCCAAATCTGAGGAAGGACATTATAGCCATAGAGGGAGTGCAGAGAAGGTTCACCAGACTGATTCCTGGGATGTCAGGACTTTCATATGAATAAAGACTGGATAGACTTGGCTTATACTCGCTAGAATTTAGGAGATTGAGAGGGGATCTTATAGAAACTTACAAAATTCTTATGGGGTTGGACAGGCTAGATGCAGGAAGATTGTTCCCGATGTTGGGGAAGTCCAGGACAAGGGGTCACAGCTTAAGGATAAGGGGGAAATCCTTTAAGACCGAGATGAGAAAAAACGTTTTCACACAGAGAGTGGTGAATCTCTGGAACTCTCTGCCACAGAGGATAGTGGAGGCCAGTTCATTGGCTATATTTAAGAGGGAGTTAGATGTGGTCCTTGTGGCTAAAGGGATCAGGGGGTATGGAGAGAAGGCAGGTACGGGATACTGAGTTGGATGATCAGCCATGATCATATTGAATGGCGGTGCAGGCTCAAAGGGCCGAATGGTCTACTCCTGCACCTATTTTCTATGTATCTATGTATCTATGTATTTCCTGGAAAATGCATGTGGGCTAAAGACGGTCAACTCATGCTGTGTGAAAGTCCAGTGCAATAAGCAAATGTCATGAGTATCTTTATTCTTCATACATATATGGAACAAGCTGCCAGAGGAAATCGTTGAGGCAGATATTGTAACAACATTAAAAAAAACATCTGGACAAGTACAAAGGGAGGAAATGTCTAGAGGGAGATGAGCCAAACCCAGGTAAATGGACAAGCATAGACAAGGCATTTTGGTTGGCATGGACAGGTTGCGCTAAAGGGCCTGTTTCCATTCTTTATGACTCTATGACTAATATTTTGGATTAATCTTGCCCATTCATTTCATTGGCTTACTTTGATACCAGTCCAGTGTAATTCTCCTTGTTGCACATGTATAAATTATTAAAGTTCTGTTTTGTTTTTTAAATGGAGGATAGTATTTTGCTTCTGCAAGTTTACTTCCGATGTAAGCAAAGTGAGATTCCAAGGTAATAGCAGATGCTATTTTAGTACTGTATTATAACTAGAGATTAGATAAAAGAGTTCCCTTTACGATTGTTTTGAGCACCAGACAGTTGGAAGTGTTAACCTTGCAATATACAGTAATAGTCTTGGGTTTACAAAGCATAAATTCCCCCACAAAGAGAAACGTTAATGAATTTTTGTTTCTTGACTTTCACATTACACCAGAGATGTCTTAGCTGAGAAAGCTCAATTTCACAGTCTGTTCTAACACTCATTCTAAATTTACCAAGCAAACTATTCATAAGTTTCTGTCACTCACTTGTGGCAGCCATTTGTACCGTGGATAAATGGGATTTATAGCACTTGAGATGTTTGTTAATCCACATATATAGATGTTCTTGAAGAATTGCAACATTAAGGGCAGCTCAGTGGCGACTTTACTGCCTTGCAGCACCAGAGATCTGGGTTTGATCCTGATTATAGGTACTGTCTGTACAGAGCTTGTATGTTCTCCCTGTGACCAAGTGGGTTTTTTTCCTGGTGCTCCGGTTTCCTCCCATACTCCAAAGACGTGCAGGTTTGTAGGTTAATTGGCTTTGGTAAAAATTGTAAATTGGCCCTTGTGTATAGGATAGTGTTATTGTATGGGGTTGATCACAGGTCGGCACAGACTCGATGCACCGAAGGGCCTGTTTCCGTGCTGCTTCTCTGAAGTCCTATGAGTGTGAAACTAAAGAGTGAATCATTGTCCTTCCCTCGTATGCTTTCTGTGCACTTTAATTCTTAAATAAATGGCTGAGTCTCCATTAGAATACTGCACAGGACTTTTGAGGTACCAGAAGGAACGCAATTGAGCAGATCTAAGAAAAAAGCCATGATCAATTCTTCGTAGAAGTCAAGAGTGGGCTAACGAGGTTTCAAAAGGAGAACTGCATCACTACTCATTTCCTGGAACTTCTCAGTTGCATTTTTCTCTGACGGAGTCTTAAGGGCCTGTCCCACTTGGGCGACCTAATTGGCGAGTTCTGGCGAGTTTGCCCTCGACTCATACTCGCAGCATGGTCGTCACGAGGTCGTAGGAGGTCTTCGTAACTCTCCTTCATGCTCGAGAGTGGTCTCCGCGTACTCCAGGCCTCAGCGAGGTCGCTGCATTTTTTTCAATATGATAAAAAATGCCTGCGGGTCCTTAGGTGTTTCGGGTCTTTCAACATCAGACACCCTCGCCCAGGCGACCCAGCCATGGTTGATCAGCCCACGACGTGTTCAGGTGGCATTCGCTCCTCCCCATGGACCTTCTCTCCTGATCCAGAGCCATCTTGAGGCCTTCTCCGCTGCCTCTGTGGTGTTCATGATGGCCCTTCTCCTCGCCACTCCGGTGATACCCAGTGCACTCAAGGCTTTGTAGAGCGATTACCCTGCAAAACCTCTGCAGCCAACCTCGATGGGCATACACCTTGCCTTCCAGCCCTGCTTACGGCATTCTATGACCAGCTCTTCATACTTGGTCATCTTCCTCTCGTGTGCCTCCTCCAGACGGTCCTCCCACGGCATTGTTTTTGGTCGCCTCTGAGACCAGGAAGATATCTGGCCTCAGGGTGGTCGTGGCAATGTGACATTTAGATCTGGACTATCTTCCGTTGTTCCGAAGATAATCCATTCTGCTTTAGGTATCCGTTTTATTTTAAGTAATTTTGTAAAGATTTCAAAAATTTCAATCCAAAATGTTTGAATTTTTGTACAGAAAACAAATGAATGTGCGGTATAGTAGCTTCTTGAGATTGACATTTATCACAAATGGATGATACATTTGGGAAAATTTTATTAATTTTAGTTTTGGAATAATGTAATCTATGTAAAATTTTAAATTGTATTAAAGTGTGTCTTACATTAATCGAACATTTATGCATGTTTAGTAAGTGTTCATTCCACCTTTCCTTTGAGATTTTAATAGCTAATTCTTGTTCCCAGTCTCTTCTAATACCTTCCGTAGATGGTATTTCTACATTTAAGATAATATTATACAAATATGATATTAAGTTTGCTGATTCAGCTTTTATCTGCATTGCTTCATCCAGTACATCTGCTGGGATATTATAATGATCTTTTGTATATTTTTTCAAAGTCACATATTTGAAAATATTTAAAATATTGATTATTTCCCAGTTTATATTTTATTTGTAATTGTTGGAATGATAATAATTTTCCAGTTTCATACAAGTCACTGAACATTTTAATTCCTAGTCTATCCCATTGTATAAAAGATTTGTCTGTAATAGAGGGATTAAACAAGGGGTTATTAACTATTGGAGATAACAGCAATAGATTTCTTAATTTTAAGTTTTGTTTTATTTGTTTCCAAGTTCTGATTGTACTATGTATAATTGGGTTTTTGTAATAATTTATGTTATTCAGTTTCATTGGTGAAAGGAGGATCGCTCCAATGTTTCCAGAGGAGCAGTCCTCTCTCTCCATTACAATCCAGTCCACTTGCTGGGCAGAGTTGTCCATCAGTTAAATCATATTTTTAATATTTACTGACCAATAATAATACATGAGGTTAGGGAGTGCTAAGCCCCCTAATACTTTAGCTTTGTTCAAGTGTGTTCTTTGTTTTCTATGTGATTTATAGTCCCATATAAAATTAGTAATGTCTGAATCCAGTTTAAAAAAAAACTTCTTTGGTAGGTATATAGGAATCGCTTGAAATAGGTATAACATTTGTGGTAAGAAGATCATTTTTATTGCATTTATTCGGCCTATTAAAGACATCGGGAGCGTTTTCCAAAATTTAATTAGTGTATTTAATTTATTAAGTAAAGGATTTGCTTTAAACATGCCTTGATATGTTCTAGTGATTTCAATACCCAAGTATTTAAATTTTTCTGTAGCTATTTTAAAAGGGAATTTTAAAAGATGTGTTCTTTCGGTTTTATTGACATAATTTCACTTTTATTCCAATTTATTCTGTATCCAGAAAAAGATCCAAAGTCCTCAATTAGATTTAATATGTTTGGTATAGTAATTTGAGGTTTTGTAATGTACAATAATATATCATCCGCGTATAAAGATATTTTATTATTTGAATATTTAGTATTATACCCATGGATATCTGGATGTGTTCTAATTTTTTCTGCTAACGGTTCAATTATGAGAGCAAACAACTGTGGTGATAATGAGCATCCTTGTCTATTTCCCCTTGATAGTTGAAATTTCGAGGATAATATGTTATTAGTTAATATTCTAGCTGTAGGTTTATTATATAATAGTTTAATCCATAAAATAAAATTCTCTCACAGTTGGAATTTTTGTAATACTTTATCCATATAATTCCATTCTACTTGGTCAAACACTTTTTCAGCATCCAGCGAAATAATTGATAATTCTTGTTCTTCAATTTTGTGTGAGTGCATTATATTGAGTAGACGTCTCATATTATTAGATGAATATCTCTTAGGGATAAACCCCGTCTGATCTGGGTTTATTAGTTTACTAATATATTTACTTAATCTTCTAGCTAATGTTTTCGCTAATATTTTCTGATCTGTATTTAACAATGCTATAGCTCTATATGAACCCGGTTCTTCTATATCTTTGTCTTTTTTAAGTATTAGTGTGATCGTTGATTCAGCTAATGTATCAGGTAATATTTGTTTTTTAAAAGCATATTGATACATTTTTTTGTAATCGTGGTATAATTTTGTCATAAAAGCTTTTATAAAATTCATTAGTAAATCCATCAGGACCTGGTGTTTTTCCATTCTTTAATGAGTTTTCTTTGGAAGATTACAATTGTCCAAGAACTCTGTAATTTTATTGGAGTCAGTTGTCGTTTTAGATGTATACAAATTCTCATAAAATTGCGCAAATCTTTTATTAATATCCTTCGGTCTGAGGAGGTCGTCTTCACTCTCCACTATTCGGTGTCCAATTTTCCCGAAGTTAGTCACAGCTAGTGTAGCTAGCCTTCAACATAGTCGAAGGAGATTGAAGGAGGTCTTCTACATAGTCAAAGGAGGTCTTCAACATGACATTTTTTTAATCTCTTCTATACTCGCCAATTAGGTCGCCCAAGTGGGACAGGCCCTTTATTGTGTTCTTCACTGAGTGGCTTCTCTGGAATGATAATTCCTCCTCAGCAAAATTGCTCTCATCATCCTTCCTTGATTCTTGTGGTCTGCTTGAGAAATCCAGCTGTTCCGAACACAAATGCCCACTCAAAAGAACCATCACTGAGGGTAATTTGTGCTCAATTATTGTTGAATTTACAGGCGACTTAGAATGCCTGTGGTTTATGGTCTTATCTGATGTGAAAAATTGCATGTTGGTTTATTTAATTATGGTTTCAATTGATGTTTTACTGATAGTTAAGTAATCCAAAGTGCCCATGTTTAACTACCCATTGTAATTATTAACCTGTAAGTGCATCAAAAGCAGTTATTGAAAAATGCGTCCATTCCCCTACAAGTAGTAATTGGGCAAATGATGATAATAATTGTTGTATACACCATAAAGTATCAATTGTCTAGAAGCAAAGTGATCGAAATAAAGAAGGATATTACATATTATTCCAAAGCACTATACAGTTCATTAAAACTAAAAGTATAGTGGATAGAGATTCACAAGCAAGCTTCACTTTGCTAACTTTTTTTTATTGTGTGCTGTTATATTTGCATTCAGTGTGGACTTATTTGTGTCTCCTTATGTTGTTCATAAACTTGTCCTCATGGAAGTCACTATTCCACAGGTATGGTGGAATATTATCAGTGCCTTCAGGTTGTTTTCTGGCTTAAGTTTCATCACCTTACACCAAACTCCAAGCAGCATGCATAAGGGAGACATTACAACTGAGACATCATTCACCATTGCCCCACAATCACTGATGCAATGTCATCACCGAATTTTTAAGTCAGTCTATAAGATATTCTAATGTGCATCGAAACATGTTTTAAGATATCATCCAGTTTCTTCCAGGGTAATAGGATATAATAGTCATGCATAAATTGGTGCAAAGAATCATATAATTAAATGTCATGAAATCCAGGGTTTTCATTTAGTTTAGTTTGGTTTAGAGCCACAGAATGGAAACAGGCCCTTTGGCCCACTGAATCCATATCAACCAGCGATATCCTGTACACTAGTTCTATCCAACACACTAGGGACAATTTACAATTTTTACTGAAGCTAATTAACATACATTGTTCATTTAAATAGAGGGAAAACAATACATCGCCTGCTCCTAACAATTTTCATCATAACCTTAATCTCCTTTCTGCCAAATGTCTTTAGTTACTTATTATCTGATATGTCCTACGCAAGCTACCTGCACTGGAAAGGACTTTAGGATTCAGGTAGAGGTATCTTAAGGGCCTGTCCCACTTAGGTGACTCTTTAGGCAACTGCCAGGGACTAGTTTTAATGGAATTCACCTACGATACCTGGCAACAACCTACGGCAACACCTACGACAACCTACGACAGCAAAAATTGTCGCCACTGTCGGCAACAAATTTTCAACATGTTGAAAATTTTGCGGCAGTCGCCTGTAGTCGCCCAAAAAATCACCTAAGTGGGACAGGCCCATTACTTTCCATTCACTACTGGGTGAGTGCGCTGCTGAAATAAATAAAGCATATTTTTGTATAGACAAGGGTGGTGTGGTGGCGCAGCGGTAGAGTTGCTGCCTTACAGCGCCAGAGACCTCAGTTTGATCCCGACTGTGGTTGCTTGTTTATGCAGAGTTTCTACGTTCTCCCCGTGACCTGCATTTAATCCTTGGGACAAAGAAGAAATATTTACAAGACAGGTTGTCAACTTGCAGGGAAAAAAAGATACAGCTGGTAGTATTCGCATTTCCCTATTTTTCTTGTATCTAGATGTTAGAAGTCATGAGTTTGGAGGTGCAGCCAGAGTGGTCTGGAACTGCAGCACATTTTGTAAATGGTGCACACTGCAGCCACATTATACCAATGGGGGAGAGAATGAATATTTAGCTTTGTGGACAGTATACTATCAAGCAGACTGCTTTAATGTTCCATGCAGTGTATATATATATATATATATGCATTGCAGGAAAGATTAAGGCAGTCTGCTTGATGATATACTATCCACAAAGCTATCATTCCTTATCTCCAGAGATGCTGCCTGTTCCCGCTGAGTTAATCCATCTTTTTGTGTCTATCTTCTACATATATATATATATACATACATTATATATATTATATATATGTGTATATATATATATATATATATATATATATATATATATATATATATATATATATGTGTGTGTTGATGATATGACTGCTGTATACGCGTCATTTTGACTGTTGAAAGAAATAATTAAAGGCAGGAATATGTGGAAACTATCTCTACTTCTTGGTTTGTTTTTAATAATGTTTTATTTTTAGGTTGAAAGTAGTTTATATATGCATGTTGTTGTTCAAAGAGAATGTGTGGGTATTTGTAGAATGTCTTTTTTGAAGATATATATTTTTACGGGCATTGGCCAAGTGTAATTCCTGTGCATTTCTTAGAATGATGAGAAATGAAATCCGTGACTCATTTAATTATTATCATGGTGAGTAAATTTCCTTTTGCTACATGCAAGTTATTTTGTTGGTTTTAGCTAGCTTGCATTGTTTACAGCAGTGCATTTTAAATTCCTTTTCATAATGATATTGCAACGAAGCCAGAAGCATCATGGTATGCGGTGAAGTATTCTGAAAATGCAACGCACGTGTGTCAGATGTGAATTTACAACAACATTGCAATTCCTGTTGTGGTATGATAATGATTTTGTCCTCTCATACCTTCTTCTCTTTGGATGTAAAAACCTTCTGTGCCACTTAGGATAACAGTGATAAAAAGCCCCCTAATTCCATCCACATGTTGGGATTTTCTCCAGCATTTTTGTCTACCTTCGATTTTCCAGCATCTGCAGTTCCTTCTTAAACACATGTTGGGATTACTGACTTTCTCCTGCTGGATGGGATTGTTGAAAATACATCTATTGATGCTCCTGAACACATCATCAGTGATGTAATCTGGGCTCCTTAGGTGTTTCGGGTCTTTCAACATCAGACACCTTCGCCCAGGCGACCCAGCCGTGGTTGATCAGCCCACAACGTGTTCAGGTGGCATTCGCTCCTCCCCATGGACCTTCTCTCCTGATCCAGGGCCATCTCGAGGCCTTCTCCGCTGCCTCTGTGGTGTTCTTGATGGCCCTTCTCCTCGCCACTCCGGTGATGCCCAGTGCACTCAAGGCTTTGTAGAGCGATTACCCTGCAAAACCTCTGCAGCCAACGTCGATGGGCATACACCTTGCCTCCCAGCCCTGCTTACGGCAGTCTATGACCAGCTCTTCATACTTGGTCATCTTCCTCTCGTGTGCCTCCTCCAGACGGTCCTCCCACGGCACTGTCAGTTCCAACAAGATGATGTTTTTGGTCGCCTCTGAGACCAGGAGGATATCTGGCCTCAGGGTGGTCGTGGCAATGTGCTGTGGGAACTTCAGCTGTTTCACCAGGTCTACAGAAAGCTGCCAGTCCTGCGCAGTCGCCAGGATTCCTGACGGATTCCTGGCTGCTGTGGTTCTTGGCAGCTGCACTTCGGCCTTCACGAAGGTGATCATCTGGGTGGTGGGGTGTGCTCGTCTGCAGCTGCTAATTCCCATGCTGATGGCTTCTGCAATGGGTTTGAGAACCTGGTCATGATGCCAGGTGAACCGGCCCTGCCCAAGAGCCTTTGGGCAGCAGCTCAGGATGTGTTCCAATGTCCCCTTGCCTGAGCATTGCGGGCAATCTGGAGATTCCGCTTTGCCCCAGATGAAGAGGTTCGATGGGCTGGGCAGGACATCATACACTGCCTGGACCAGGAACTTGATGCGCTGTGGTTCAGCCTGCCAGAGCTCAATCCATGTGACTTTTCGGTCCATGGCC
Organism: Malacoraja senta; assembly: GCA_038087875.1. Classification (NCBI taxonomy): domain Eukaryota; kingdom Metazoa; phylum Chordata; class Chondrichthyes; order Rajiformes; family Rajidae; genus Malacoraja; species Malacoraja senta. The sequence goes on from JAXLNO010005986.1 coordinate 25,556, forward strand.
TGCTCCCACCTTGTCCAGGCTCCCTGCTGCCTCAATCCAACTGCTCTGGTACACCTCTCCTCCTCCACCACTGCCCTCACTTCCTCCTGGACCAACCTGTGCCTCTCCTTCCCCGTGGCCTTGTCAAACTGGGGAGTTGGGAAGATTCCCAGGCCAGCTCTTCCCCGAGTCACTGCTCCCACCAGGAGCATTGAATGGCCAATTCCATCTGCACTGCCGCGACTAGGTATGGTCAATAAACGTGGAAACAAGGAACTGCAGATGCTGGTTCACCAAAGAATTACACAAAATTGTGCATCGCAAAGGGTCAGGCCGCATCCCTGGCGAGCATAGCTAGATGGCATTTCAGGTAAGGACCCTTCTTTAGATAGACTGCAGAGGTAGGGGGAAAGAAAGCTTGGAGAGAGGAGGGACAGGACAAAGCATGGCATGGTTATAAGTGAACACAGGTGAGGGGCTTTTGATAGGCCAGAGATTAACATATAGAAGGTGTGAAACAAAAGAACAAGAATAGTGGAGCAAGATGAATGATGAGGTGTGAATTCTTTGGGAATGTAGGTGGAGAGGGAGGGGAGATACATGTGCAAGGTCAGCCCGGGCATGGGGAAGGGAAGAGAAAAGAAAGGTGGGGGATGGTTTTGGGGAGAAAGGGAGCGGGAGGGTGTTATGTTTTCAAAGCTTTTCACTGTACCTGTTTTCAAAGGTATGTTTTTTGTTTTCAGAGCTTTTCACATGACAATAAACTAATCTGAAACTATGTAGAGTTTACCCAAATTTGGAGAATTCAACGTTCATACCATTGGTCTGTAAGCTACCCAAGTGGAATATGAGGTGCTGTTCTTCTTCTTTGCGTGTCACATCATTCTGGCAATGGAGGAGGCCCAATACAGAGTGGGAAGAGGAGTTAAAATACTTAGCATCCGGGAGATCCCGCAGTCCATGGCAGACCAAGTGCAAGTGTTCAATAAATGGTTGCCTTGCCAGTGACATCCGAAGATTGGGCTGTTAATGTGATTAAACAGCATATATGATATTGTATTTAAAACCAAAACAATTGCCCTAAACAAACTGCTTTTTTACACCAAAGATAGATACAAAATGCTGGCTTAACTTAATGGGCCAGGCAGCATCTCTAGACAAAAGGACTAGGTGGTGTTTCGGGTTGGAACCCAAAACATAATTTACTTCTTTTCTCCAGAGAATGCGCCTGGCCTGTTGAGTTAAATCAGCATTTTGTGTCTATCTTGGCTTATCCTTATTGTTTAATTGTTTTGCTTCTTTTAATAATTATTTTCTAAAAATATAGTGGAGACACTCTGGATATTCTAATAACATAATGTTTGTACCAGCAAGAATCGCCATGAACTTTAATACTTAAAGAGTAAACAGTTGTCTGTGCTGTGAAGCAGTTTGCTTCTCAATTAACTAACACAATGGATGCCATTTACTATTTGTCATGTCATGAGACCATGGTTATCATGCTTGTTATGAACAAGAGTCACAGATTCACCAAAGAACACATTTTTAAATTGCTCAAGATGAATGCATCATCCTGCTGTTAAATGCTGTGTAATAAGTTTATTAGTTCAGATCTGGCTCCAGATCCCACTGAGAAACAAATAAAGAGCACTTTGTAAGATGAATGCTCGACTTTTTGGCATCTGCTCAGGACTAAATGTATTATGTTGATTTTTCATATAACCATCTGAACTTAGTCTCTTAATAATTGAAAATAAACTTTTATTTTGGATATGAGCTAAGTCTAGGCAGCGCAAGAAAAGTTTGGCAAGGGAAAAGTAATACAATAGAAACATACTTTATTCCTTTTGAGATTTCAACAAGGCTACACCAAATATTTGTACAAGAAAACTAATTTCCACCCATTATATTTTCACAAAAATATTTCGCAATATTTACATATTACACATGCTTCTAAACTGAGCAAATATTTATCATTAATCCTTGTGCATGATAATATTTAAGATTTGTTATGAACCAAAAAAATGTACTTTCTTATTTTATGAAGATACTTCCAAGTTCACAACTCTATCATCAGGTAAATGATTTCTATTTAATAGAGGCAGACAATGCAGATCATAAATTGGTTCCTGTTTATTCAGTTTTGTGGTACCGTGTCTTGGAATTTGTCCATGTTACAATTCCCCAGCACTGGCACAACAGCAACAACTATTTGAACATCCTGTTTTGTAACTGGGGAATTGGAGGAGGTGGAAGAGGAAGAAATTGAGATTACGAGGAGAAAATGGGATGAAGTGGGGGAGCTGGATTGCTGGAGAGCTGGGGTGGGGGATGCGAGACGAGTCGGTAGAAGGAGAGGTAGAGAAGGAGGGAGAAACGGGAAGTGGAGGAAAAGGATAATGAACTGCAGAAGAAATGGTGAGTTAAAGCGCTTGAATACTAGCAGTTCAGGGGTAGGTTGCAGCACTTAGGTGAGGAGTTCACCAGCTCCAGTCGGCTTGGTATAATGCATTTTAAAACTTCAGATTTTTTGACCACTCAAGTATCACAAATAGAAGAGATTTATGGTTTGGACAAACATAGGAGCCAAGATTAAAATGTTTGCAAATATGAAATAAAGATAGATAAGATATGAAGAAATGGAAAGGAGTAGAGGACTCCTAAAGATTATGTCCACTTATCATTGTACATGGGATAGCTAAGATATCTGATGGGCTAGTTGCCTTTAATGACTCAGGCATAGAGTTCACAAGCAGGGAGGTTTTGCTGGAACAGAATTAGACATTAGTTAGTGTGCATCTGGAGTACTATGTTCACTTTGGATCATCAAGTCATGGGAAGCCTGTGGTAGCATTGGAGAGGGAGCAGAGGAAGTTCATGAAATGTAGCTGGGATAGGGAAAATCATCATTATGACGAGTTAGTAACTAGGCCTGGATCGTTTTCGTAGCCACAAAAGTGGCTGAGAGAAGATTTAATTGAACTGAGACACCAAGACAGGGAGAACAAGAAGGATATATTTTCCCCAACCACGAGGTTAATAACTTGGGAATATAAAATTTAAGGTAACTGGTAGAAGGATTAATAGCGGAGCAGATAGAAACTGCTAAGGCCGAGAATCTTAAACTCGAGACTTGAAAGTTGAAAGCAGAGAGTTTTATCATATTTAAAATTACATATTTGTGCACTTGGTGTTCTAAAACCTACAATGATTTTGACCAAGAGGTTTAACCGAATCATGTCTTATGCAAACATTGACACATGGGATGATCTGTGAATGTCCGTATGAATTTTGAAGACTCAGTGATTCAAGATTCAACCTTTGCACCAAATCAATCCAAACCAATTGTTATGGTGGGGATGAAACATGCTTCTGGTTCCACATTTACTGAAGCCAATCTTCCTCTCTTCTTTCCCTAACTCCCCCTCATGCACCTACTCCTCAACAAAGAAATGAATAAGCAGGCTAAACTTTTCAGAGCAAGAATCAATGTTGGGGGAGTGAATATTATTCTCCAAGGTTTCATGATTCACTTTTGTGCTGGGAAATCTCTACAGCCTATTGGAAATGAACCGGAAATGAGCCAATTAAGAACAGAGGTAGGGAATTGCAACATCAATAATACAGCAAAGATTTTGAGGAGGCACTGCGACCTAATTCAGAAGCATTCATGGATTAAATAGTATTTAAATGATAGGGCAGCATGGTGGCGCAACGGTTGAGCTACTGCTTTAATAGGCTTGCAGCACCGAAGACCCTGGTTCGATCCTGACTACAGGTGCCGTCTGTATGAAGTTTGTACATTCTCCCCAAGCCTTCCGTTTCCTCCCACACTCCAAAGACATAAAGGTTTGTAGGTAAATTGGCTTGGTATAAGTGTAAATTGTCCCTAGTGTGTAGGATAGTGTTAATGTGTGGGGATCGCTGTTCGGTGCGGACTAGGTGGGCTGTTTCCATGCTGTATCTCTAAACTAAACTATTATTTTAAGCCAAGGAGAATGGGACCTTGTGCAACTTAATATGTCCCTTACATTTTACCATGACAGGTAGATAAAATACTGACTGAACTAGGTGATTCCAAACGTAGAGTAGAAACAAAGAAATGTAGATGCTGGTTAATACACAAAAGGACACAAAGTGCTGGAGTAACTCAATAGGTCAGGCAGCATTTCTGGAGAACATGGTTAGGTGACATTGAGATTTTATTTGTCTTACCACATATTTTGTGTCAAAACATTTGGGAAGGATGATTGTACAAAATGATTTAAACACTGAAGTTAGTCCACAAGAGGTTGCATTTTGCACTTTAAGTGACACATTCTATAACGCCCATGTGCTCATGTAAGGTAAGGTAATTCAGTGGCTTACTGCAATAGCTAACATCATTGCTTCCAAGAGAACATATTTTAGCAAAGTCCTTCAGAGGAGGAGGTCTTCCATTCTTGTCGAACTCATATGAGTTCATAAGTTATAGGAGCAGAATTAGGCCAATCGGTCCATCGAGTCTATGCTGCCATTCAATCATGACTGATCTATCTTTCTCTCTCAACCCCGTTCTCCTGCCTTCTCCCCATAACCCTTGACACCTTTACTAATCAAGAATCTGTCAACCTCCACCTTACAAATACCAAATGACTTTTCTTCCACAGCCATCGATGGCAATGAATTCCACAGGTTCACTACCCCCTGACTAAAGAAATTCCTCTTCATCTCCTACTTCCTCTTATCCTGAGACTGCAGCCACTGGTCTTCGACTCTCTCGTTCATGGAAACACCTTCTCAACATCCACTCTATTCAGGCCTTCCACTATTCGGTAAGTTTCAATGAGGTCTCCCCCCCCCTCATCATTCTAAAGTCCAGCAAGTACAGGCCAAGTGCAGTCAAAGGCTCATCATACAGTACGTTAACCCAATCATCCCTGAGATTATTATCATAAACCTCCTCTGGACCTTCTCTAATGCCAGCACATCCTTCCTCCGATATGGGACCCAAAATTGCTCACAATACCGCAAAGGCAGTCTGATCAGTACCTTATAAAGCCTCAACATTACATTCCTGTTTTTATATTGTGGTCCTCTTCAAAAGCTTTCCTTATTACCAATTCAATTGTGTGTCATTTTGGTCTCCAAATTTGAGGAAGGACATTCTTGCTATTGAGGGAGTGCAGCGTAGGTTTGAAACAAGTTTATTCATAAATAACCCCTTGAGATGGACAGTCATCTCGTTTTTGAGGGGGTCCAACATAGAACATACAGCACAAGACATAACATACATAGAGGCTCTCATTGACCCACCTACCCACACACCAATCCCAAAACCCCTCCATCCCCACTTGTTATAGTTTATAACAATTGTTAATTAACTTTACAAATCCAATAATAACAAAAGTTATGTGTTACAGCATAATGTTAGTGCATAATACCATATACCACCTATCATACATCATACGTTAATACATACTATCAACATTATTACATAATATATTATTTCATGATATTGTGACATAATACAATATAAGACCTTGTTACACTATGCAATACAATAATACATAAGTGTAATGGCCATGCATATACAATAGTTATGCCAAATGATCGCACTCAGATGGTTCACAAGGTTAATTCCCGGGTTGGCGGGACTGTCATATGCTGAGAGAATGGAGCAGCTGGGCTTGTACATTCTGAAATTTAGAAGGATGAGAGGGTATCTTATTGAAACATGTAAGATTATTGAGTGTTTGGACATGTTTCAGGCAGGAAACATGTTCTCGATGTTGGGGGAGTTTAGAACCAGGGGCCACAGTTTAAGAATAAGGAGTAAGCCATTTAGAATGGAGATGAGGAAACACTTTTTCTCACAGAGAGTTGTGAATCTGTGGAATTCTCTGCCTCAGAGGGCGATGGAGGCCGGTTCTCTGGATACTTTCAAGAGAGAAGTAGATAAGGCTCTTAAAGATAGAAAAGTCAGGAGATATGGGGAGAAGGCAGGAACGGGGTACTGATTGTGGATGATCAGCCATGATCACATTGAATGGTAGTGCTGGCTCGAAAGGTCAAATGGCCTACTCCTGCACCTATTGTCTATCGTCTATTGTCTATTGTCAAATTACTTCTCCGTGGATTGTCACCTTGTCGTGGTGGAGACGCTTGTGTGGTTCTGAGATCCTGAGAGCGATGCCGTCTGGAGCTATACTCCTGGTAGGGCCACCCATGGCGGTAAGGTCGAGGGAGAGGTCTATGACAAAGAGCAATCCAACCAAGACCTCAACCCAGATCTGCCAAGGACCATGTGGTGGCTGTCTGTGCACCAGTCTCCCCACATTAAACAAAGTCACGCACAGGCGTCCTCCATGCGAGAACAGTCATACTCGTTTTGAGTGACCGTCGATGATTGTCAAATTAACCTTTTGGGAATCCTGCACCAGCACTCCTCATCACTGGATCTAAACCCTGGCCCTCCCTTCCCACACAGCTCTGTGAGAGTATCTTCACCCCAGAGGACTGCACCAGGGCAAGAAGGGAGCTCATCACCATTTTCTCAAGGGTAGTTGAGGGATAGGAAACAGATGCTATTGATAATGTCTAGTAAAAACACCTTTCCAACAGTAATCTAACCATGGAAGCTCAGAGTCAAAGGCATCATGAGTTGAGATGACATGAATAAAGAGAAACTGTTCATAACGGTGAAAGGCTGAGAACTGGAGGATACAGATTTAAGTCGATGAGCCAAAGTGTAGCAATGTTACAAAATTTTGAGATTTTAAAAATAAAGTCTGCAATTTATCCCATCAGATAAAGCATAAAAAGTAGTTTAATTTGACACCTAATTCACTTTCATATCTTCAGTATTAAAGAAGTTATGGCCATTTTCATACTCGGAAATTAGCATCTTGTTCCCTATTGCTTTTCCATTGACTTAACACAAAAGCTGTGATCGAGGACAGTTAAAAGCCCATAACTTTCTTAAAAATTAAGATAACTGAAAGAAATTTTCAGTTATTATAGATTGAAGCATTCTGAAACAAATATGAAACCATCTTACTTAGAAGACATGAAAGTAAAGCATATAATTAGTTAGTTACCTAATTGTAGCTAATTACAAAATTCAATTACTAGATCTAAACATCTATCAATTTCTTAAGAATAGATTAACATTTTTAAATAGCCTGTGTCCAAATAACATTCACACAATAATTCACAATATAACATAATTTTTAAATCTCATTTTCATGAATTTACAGGCCAAATGGAAGGAATTGAATGTTTAATACCTGTAAATTAATGGGGATTTAAATCATCTTGCGAGTGAGGATTATGGAACGCGATCTTTTGGAACGTTCATTTGCGGTGAATTTAACCCCGTATTGGTATGAAAAATACTGCCGTTAATTCGGGTAATAAAATCACCGTGTCGCATGAAAAAATGTGAATTAAAGGCTTCTTAAGAAGCACTTTTATACATTTAAAGAAACCACTTTCGTTTACCTGTCCCGTGTGTGAAATCCGTCCCCGTTATCGGCGTTGACGCTTCAGGAGCTGATTTTAAAATTACTCTAGCGCTGACATTGACGATTTAATAAAAATAAAAAATACACAAAAGGCCACTAGGAACGATTCTTCAGCCAACGCTTGTACTCCAACAAAATATTAACCAGGACAAGGGAGGAGAAACCCGCGTTTTAACCCCGCCCCCCCTTAAAGGCGCCAAAATCGCGCACACGGCCAGTGGCAGAATTACAGCGCGACTGAAGGTAAGTTTTGTAACATACCTACAAAGTGTAAGGAATAATGAGGAAACATTGTTTTACATAGTGAATAGTTATGATCTGGAATTCCCTCCCTGAGGAAGAAAGCAGATGCAAATGTTGCTTTCAGGAAACAATTGGATAAATTGTTGAGGAGGAAAACCTAATGGTGTTAAGAGGAGGGAGAGGTGGGATTGACTGGAACGCTTTTGCAGAGAGCAGATATGGACTCAAAGTCCCAATTGTACAATCCAGCGTACAATCATCGAGATCTAGGGTATCAAGGAGAATATTTGGTCCATGACTGTGTTTCAAAATTATTTGCACAGGAATCTGTGCTGGGACCGTTGCTGTCTATAAAATATATAAATTACTTTGACGTAAACTAAGACAGGTTGGTTAGTAAGTTTGCAGATGACACTGAGATTGCTGGGGTTTCAGACTGAAAGGAAGACTAATGTATACAGTTGGATATCGATCAGCTATGGAAATGGGCAGAGAAATGGCAAATGAAGGTTAATCCGAGCAGGGGTGGAAATCGCTATCAAAACATGGGGGGGGGGGCAATTTCTTAGCGCCGCGCACGCATGCGCACACACACGCGCGCACGCGAGGCTTTGGAGGCTTCAGCCGTGGGCCTGTGGATGGTAACATCGGGAGCTGACCTAGTTGGTGACTGACTCCGAACACCAGCAACAGCAGCTTCGTCCGCCCCGAATCGCGGGTTTGAATCGGCCCGTTCACGGGGCCTTTGATCGCCCGGCGGGGGCTTCAACATCGGGAGCCTCGATCGCCTCGACGCAGCAATTTGACCGTGGGGCGGTGGAAGATCCGTGGCCAATTTTAAGCCACGTTGGTCTGGGCGATGAAATGCCCTGCGAACGGGCCGATTCAAGCTGACGTCTCTCTCGTCCAATCGGCGCCCTCGATCATCAGTCCCATCCCCACTGTCTCGCGGAAAGCGGACATTGTTAATAGATTCTATTTCCACCGAGTTTTAAAATCCGGATTACAAAACGTGGGGGAGATTGTCCCCCACCTCTCAAAACATGGGGGGACGTGCCCCCCCCCCCCCCCCCGGGATTTCCACCCATGAATCCGAGCAAGTGTGCAGTGTTGCACTTTGGGATGTCAAATGTAGGGGGGAAATTTACAATTAATGGCATGACCCTTCACAGCATTGTTGTACAGAGAGATCTTAGGATGCATCAATAACTCCCTGAAAGTGGCAACACAAGCAGATAGAGTGGTAAAGAAGACATATGGCATGCTTGCTTTTATAGGTTAGGACATCCAGTACAAGAATCAGGAAGTCATTATAGGACATTGGTTAGGCCTCATTTGGACTATTGTGTGCAGTTCTTGTTGCCCCATTACAGGAAGGATGTTGAGGCTTTGGATTAAGGGGTATTAGCTACAGTGAGAGGTTGGACAGACTTGGATTGTATTCTCTGGAATGTTGGAGGTTGCAGGGAGACCAGATAGAAATGTGTAACATTATTGTACAACATGAGGTAAACAGTCAGAATCTTTCTCCCAGATTGAAAAAATCAAATACTCGAGGGCATAGCTTTAAGGTGAGATATGAGGGGTAAGTTTTTAAAAATTATTTATTATAAACACAGAGCATGGTGTGTGCCTGAATCGTTCAAAAGTTCAAATTTATTTGTCACATGCACCATAAGGTGCAGTGAAATGAATTTACCATGCAGCGTTACAATTAAAAAAAAGACATAATACATAACATAATTCAACACAGACATCCACCACAACATTCTTCACTGTGGTGGAAGGCAATACAGTTCAGACAGTCCTCCTCCTCCTCCTCCTCCCATGTTCACCCGTGGTTAGGGCCCGGACCCTCCATAGTCGTCACTATGGGCAGCCCGATGTTCAAGCCCTCTGGTCGGGATAGTCAGAACGCTGACGTCGGGGCAGGTCGAGCACACCCCGCGGCCTGGAGCTCCAAAATCAGCCACCTCCTTACCGGAGAATGCAGCTTCAAGATGTTGTAGGCCGCAGGCCGGCGGACGGAGCTCTTCTCCGGCGACCCCTTGCGAGGTATCGCCCACTCCGCGATGGAAGGTCCACTCCATGCCTGCCGCCAGAAGTTCCACAGACCGAGGCTCCAAGATGTTGTAGGCCGCAGGTCAGCGGTCGGAGCGCTTCTCCGGCGACTCCCGGCAAGGGGTCGCCCTGCTCCACGATGTTAAAGTCCTCGCTGCGCCGCCGCTGAAGCTCTGGGCCCGACTCCGGGAAAGGCCGCACCAAACTAGCTGTAAGGCCGCAAGGAGGGGGGCGAAGAAGCGACGAGAAAGAAAGTCGCCTCTCCGCCGAGAAAGGTGCCTGAAAAACGGTTTCCCCCTATTCCCCCCCCCCTCCCCCCCCCCCCCCCCCACCCACACAACACATACAGAAAAACACTAAAACATACTTTTGGACATACCAAAAAAAGTTAAAACAATGAACCCGCTGCAGGCGAGGCAGCTGACTCGCAGTGCCAGCGGAACCGGACGTGAAGCCAGGGGTTGAGCTTATAACAGATACATTAGTGGCATTTAAAATACTTTTGGATAGGCATGTGAATATGCAGGGAATGGAGGGATGTAGGTTATGTGAAGGTCAGTAAGTGATGGTCTTGGCATCAATTTTAGCATAGACATTGTGAGCCAATGGGCCTGATCTAGTGCTGTACTGTTCTAGGTCCAATGTTCTTCAGCTTGATTCTTTGTTCTCTAACTCCAGGAAGTTGTCAAATAATATTGCACTGAGAAGTTTTCCAACTTAGAAGGAAACTATTTAGATCTATTTAAAAACATTATCCAACATTCTAACCAGCAACGAGACAAAACCAAACCTACGTGCTGCTCCATCAGCAGTCAGTTAATTGAGAGTTGGAACCAGATTCCCAAATTCCCAAATCTCTAGTCATTATCCTAAAGCCTCAGATGGGAAAGATTGAAGGAAGCAATCCCAATAAGAAAAATATGTCAGCAGCCAAAAAAAGACATCTGATGGAACAAATCACAAATGCCAAAATTGCAAAGAATCATGTTATGGCATAAGCATAAGCAACTAACAAGAAATAATTTTATAGCACCCTTCTGGAACATGGAGGGCCCCACAGCATTGTTTTTGAGGCATGCAAATTTTTCCAATGCAGGAAACATAGCAGCCAACCTGTGCAAAGAATTATTCAATGAATAGCAGCTAATATGGGATCATTCACCAACCCAAAGGGGCAATTAGTGTGTGGTTTTGTGGTTAAACCCCCATCAGAAAGAATGCAGATTGAATTGTGCTGCTTACTCCCTGCACTGTATTCTTCTTAGTATCAAACTTGGGACATGGCAGTATTGCTGAGGTACTACCCTTTCAACAGTAAAGCATTCTATCGATGCTGCCCATTCAATTCTACAGTAATTCCTTAGTTCTGTCGCTTTGACAACACAGCCATCTCGGCATCATCTCCTTGGCACTAAAACATTCCCTCAGTACAAACTATACACAGCATTCTGCCCCTTACAGCGAGGTGGGGGAGGTTCTCAGACTAATTTTATTCCTCTGACCCAAAGTGATTCTATTCTACTCCTTCTGTTCGAGAATGGGAAACATTGAGGGTCATAATCGTTTGTTGCTACATGTTTGAAAGTGGCAGGCTCAATGGCTCCTGGAGGCCTTTTGCTTTCCAACATTTTGACATGCTCATAAAAATCCTCCAGCTACTCTGCCTGAGTAATTATTAAAGCATTTCAACACTGCTGGCTTTTTTCTTTATGGTTGGAGGTTAGTTTGCAATTACTCACCAGGGCCACTCCAACAGCACCTCCCACATCTGTCACAGCTACACCAAAAAACATAAACACGGAAGTGCATTAGAACAGCAACACATTCAGGTTCCTCTTCAAGTCACACTGAGACATCCAACCAAGACATACGTAACCATTCCTCTTGTCTAAATCTTGCAACTCTCTGCCCCTGAAATGCCAAGAAGAACCCTCACAGAGGTCAGCATTAAGAGAGGGTCAATAAGAGAGGGCAGCACGGTGGCGCAGTGGTAGAGTTGCTGCCTTTCGGCGCTTGCAGCGCCGGAGACCCGGGTTCGATCCCGACTGCGGGTGCTGTCTGTATGGCTTTTGTACGCTCTCCCTGTCACCGCGTGGGTTTTCTCTGAGATCTTTGGTTTCCTCCCACACTCCAAAGACGTACAGGTCTGTAGGTTAATTGGCTTGGTATAAGTGTAAATTGTCCCTAGTGTGTGTAGATTGCTGGTCGGCACGGACTCGGTGGGCCGAAGGGCATGTTTCCATGCTTTATCTCTAAACAAAAAATAAATTAAACTAAAATTCCTGACCTTATCAGTGATGTTTATTTTAGTTTAGAGATACAGTGAGGAAACTGGCCCTTCCACCCATTGAGTAGGCGCCAATTAACAATTGTCCATATATTAGTAATACTATATGACATATATATATATATATATATATATTTATATATGTCATATAGTATTACTAATATATGGACAATTGTTAATTGGCGACTACTCAATGGGTGTTTCCGTACATAAGGGGACCAACCTGTGACATGGGTGGCCAAATTTGAAAGTTATTAAATCATAATGAAATACCATAGCATTAAAAAATGGGCCTGCCTATCATTCTTTTGAGCTAATTTGTGATCAAAATCAACCAAAATTTGACCAAAATTTAATACTTTCAAAATTTGAAGCAAAAAAATGAGAATTACATTTTACTGATTTCTAAGCTCCATTATGGGCCTTTCCCACTTAGGCGACTTTTTAGGCGAGTGCAGGAGACTGCGCTCGCCACATGATCGCCACATGGTCGCTGGTGGTCTCTGGTGAGTTTCCTTCATGGTCGCAAGGAGTTCCCACATAAGGTACAAAAGTTTAGGGGTAACATGAGGGGGAACTTCTTTACTCAGAGAGTGGTAGCTGTGTGGAATGAGCTTCCAATGGAAGTGGTGGAGGAAGGTTCGATTTTATCATTTAAAAATAAATTGGATAGGTATATGGACGGGAAAGGAATGGAGGGTTATGGTCTGATTGGAGGTAGATGGGACTAGGTGAGAGTAAGTGTTCGGCACGGACTAGAAGAGCCGAGATGGCCTGTTTCCGTGCTGTATTTGTTATATGGTTATAGTCACGGCCTCAGTATGGTCGCCGCAAATTTTTCAACATAATAAAAAAAATTCTGCGATCAAAAATCGATAATCCTGTAATCGTAAGTGCAGTTGTAGTGGGGTCGCCATGTAGTTATGAGTAGTCGTAGGTAGTTTTAGTTAATCGCCTTTGCTGACCGGACATTTTCATTGGCTCATTGGGGAAAAAAAAAACGTAAGCACGAGTTTTCAGTACCAAGGATAATCGACTGGTAATGTTGAATGCCTGCTAAACTTCACAGCTGTGTATCTCTGGCTTATTAAAAGTTGTCTGGCTTCTTAAAAGTGTCTCCATTCCTTCTCCCCCCCCCTTCTCCTCCCCCCCCCCTTCTCTCCCCCCCACCCTTCTCTCCCCCCCACCCTTCTCTCCCCCCCACCCTTCTCTCCCCCCACCCTTCTCTCCCCCCCACCCTTCTCTCCCCCCCACCCTTCTCTCCCCCCCACCCTTCTCTCCCCCCCACCCTTCTCTCCCCCCCCACCCTTCTCTCCCCCCCACCCTTCTCTCCCCCCACCCTTCTCTCCCCCCACCCTTCTCTCCCCCCCACCCTTCTCTCCTCCCCACCCTTCTCTCCCCCCACCCTTCTCTCCCCCCCACCCTTCTCTCCCCCCACCCTTCTCTCCCCCACCCTTCTCTCCCCCCCACCCTTCTCTCCCCCCCACCCTTCTCTCCCCCCCCCACCCTTCTCTCCCCCCCCACCCTTCTCTCCCCCCCCCACCCTTCTCTCCCCCCACCCTTCTCTCCCCCCACCCTTCTCTCCCCCCACCCTTCTCTCCCCCCACCCTTCTCTCCCCCCACCCTTCTCTCCCCACCCTTCTCTCCCCCCCCCTTCTCTCTCTCCCCCCCCTTCTCTCTTCCCCCCCCTTCTCTCTTCCCCCCCCTTCTCTCTTCCCCCCCTTCTCTCTTCCCCCCCCTTCTCTCTCCCCCCCTTCTCTCTCCCCCCTTCTCCCCCCCCTTCTCTCCCCCTTCTCTCCCCTCCCTTCTCTCCCCCCCTTCTCTCCCCCCCTTCTCTCCCCCCCTTCCCTCCCCCCCCTTCTCTCCCCCCCCTTCTCTCTATTCTTTATTCTAAGAATGGAATAACTTACTAAAAATACTTCATTCGAGATATATTCGTACATTTCAGAATATAACATTTCATCTATTCCTTGGCTCGAGTGCTAGTCAGGTTCCCGTGCTGAACCATTCTGACCCTTTAGATAATCAATAAATGGAGACCATGTTCCAACAAATAATTCTTGTTTGTCCAACAGGACAAGTCTAATTTTTTCCAAGTGTAAGGTCTCCGTCATTTCAATAATCCACATTTTAATTGTGGGGATTATAGGACCTTTCCAAAATTTTAGAATTAGTTTTTTCCCAGTTATTATACTATAATCAATAAAGTTTCTTTGAGTTGTTGTAAATGTTTGATTTGGTTCTAATATTCCTAGTATTATTAATTTTGGATCCGGGTCCAATTCAGTGCTGGTAACTATAGATATTATTATAAAAATATTTGCCCACAATTTTTTAATTTTTATACAATTCGCAAACGTATGAGTTAAGTTAGCATCTAAATGTTGACATTTATCACATATAGGGGAAATATGTGGGAAGATTTTATTTAATTTTGTTTTAGAATAATGTAACCTATGTAGTACTTTGAATTGTATTAGAGAGTGTCTGGCATTTAATGAACATTGATGTATGTGTTGTAAACTTTCTTCCTAAGTATCTTTCGTTATTATTTGATTTAGTTCTTTTTCCCATGTTTGTCTGTATAAATCCGTCGATGGAATCTCGCTATCTAATAAAATATTATATATGTAAGATATTAATTTTTCTGTATTAGGATGTTTATTCGAACAGTCGTCAAGAATTTCTGAATTTCTAATTCTAAAACTTTAGGATATTTTTCTTTCTAAAAACAATTTTTTATTTTTGCCTCATCTCATTATTTTGGGTATACAGGATGATCTATTCTAATTAAAATACAGGATCTGAAACAATGGGGATAGTACATAATAAACAGGAAAATAACCTGGACGTTTGGAGACCTTCAGTTTCACTATTGAGTGCTGTATTTACGGAAACACCCTTATCTATACTACTAAAAGTAAGATCTTGACCACTTCCTGTTTATCTGTTTCATGATTTTAGAAAAAACGCTGCCACTTACGGCTGTGATTTTTGGCCAGCTTACTCAGTCCCCCTCCGCTGCGCAGGACAAGAGGATTTTTCCCATTGATGAGACATAAAAGAGGTATTAATGTTTTAAAAATGTTGACATTATCTCTGCTGCCCCTGCTGGTGGGAGGGGGTAAGGACTATAAAACCCGGAAGTGTTGTGCTTCAGTCAGTCTCTGCAAGATGGGGGGAAGTGAGAGGGTCACGTCTCTCAGTCTGAGCTGTGAATGACATTGAACACATGTCTACTAAACTGTGAGTGTGGTTTTAATGACCTTGAGTGCCCTTAATGTGGTTTGAAAATGAAAATGTGGTTGGTTTGAAATAAAAGCACTGCAAATGGTGGGGTGGGGTTTTGGGTTGAAGTAAAAAGCACTGCAGATGGTGGGGTTGGGTTTTGGGTTGAAGTAAAAAGCACTGCAAATGGTGGGGTGGGGTTTTGGGGTTGAAGTAAAAAGCTCTGCAAATGGTTGGTTGGTGTTTTGGGTAGAAGGCAAAAAGCACTGCAAGTGGTTGGTCGGTGTTTTGGGTTGAAGGCAAAAAGCACTGCAAGTGCTTGGTCAGTGTTTTGGGTTGAAGTCAAAAAGCACTGCAAGTGGTTGGTCGGTGTTTTGGGTTGAAGTCAAAAAGCACTGCAAGTGGTTGGTCGGTGTTTTGGGTTGAAGTCAAAAAGCACTGCAAGTGGTTGGTCGGTGTTTTGAGTTGAAGTCAAAAAGCTCTGCAAATGGTTGGTTGGTGTTTTGGGTTGAAGGCAAAAAGCACTGCAAGTGGTTGGTCGGTGTTTTGGGTTGAAGTCAAAAAGCACTGCAAGTGGTTGGTTGTCTAAACTTGACAATTTCCTGTTTGCACTGTATATTGATTTTTGATAATACGCTACCACTTACGGCTGTGATTTTTGGCCATATTACTCAGTCCCCCTCCGCTCATCAGGGGCAGAGGATTCTTCCCATCAATGAAAAATAAAAGTGTTATTAATGTTTAAGAAATGTTGAGAATCTCTCTCCTGTCAATCACGCCATGAAGGCCACACCTTTTCTGATGGGAGGGGGGAGGGATTATAAAACCCATAAGTGTGGGTGTGGCTCAGTCTCTGCAGGATGGGGGAGGGAGAGGTCATGACTCTGTCTGAGCTGTGAATCAACTGAACACACTGAATGTCTACTGAACTGTGAGTGTGGTGTTTTGTGTGGTTTTATGGTGGGTTCACCCTGCTTGAAATGGTATGAAACTGCATTTGAATGTGGTGGCCTTGCACCCTGCATGAAATGGTATGAAACTGCACTTGAATTTGGTGGCCTTGCACCCTGTTTGAAGTGGTATGAAACTGCACTTGAATTTGGTGGCCTTGCACCCTGCTTGAAGTGGTATGAAACTGCACTTGAATTTCGTGGTCTTGCACCCTGCTTGAAGTGGTATGAAACTGCACTTGAATTCGGTGGCCTTGCACCCTGCTTGAAGTGGTTGGCAACTGCACTTGAATTCAGTGGCCTTGCACCCTGCTTGAAGTGGTAGGAAACTGCACTTGAATTCGGTGGCCTTGCACCCTGCTTGAAGTGGTAGGAAACTGCACCTGAATTTGGTGGCCTTCCACCCTGCTTGAAGTGGTAAGTGAGCTGCCAGCACATCAGGCTTGAGGGACTGAGCTGCCACCCCAAGAATCCATTTGGCCCACAATGTCCATACTAGCCATCTGGAGACCAGTCCCTTCAGCCTACAACACCCATACCAGCGCTCCAGAAAGCCCCCCACTGGCCACCAATATTGGAATTGGTGGAGAGGTGGAATATTGCGTTGGAGGACCAGCCCTCCCGTGTGAACATGGGACCCAACGGGTCCCACTTAGTCTAGTATATATATATATATATATATATATATATATATGTGTGTTTCCGTAAATACAGCACTCAGTAGTGAAACTGAAGGTCTCCAAATTTCCAGGTTATTTTCCTGTGTTTATATATATATATAAAAGATAGATATAGAGATATATATAAATGATAGATAGATAGATTACGATAAACTTTATTCATCCCCAGAGGAAATTGGTCTGCCAACAGTCATAACTGAAGAAGGGTCTCAACCCAAAACATCACCCATTCCTTCTCTCCAGAGATGCTGCCTGTCCCGCTGAGTTACTCCAGCTTTTTGTGTCTATCTTCAGTCACAACACACAACAAGGTACACAAAGACTTGAAATTAAAAGTGTAAAAAAGAAAAGGACAAGCGCCTGTTGGCTGGCTGCCGTCCGCACAGTAGCAATGTTACAAAATTTTGAGATTTTAAAATTCAAGTCTGCAATTTATCTCATCAGATAAAGCATAAAAATAAGTTTAATTTGACACATAATTCACTTTTATATCTTCAGTATTAAAAAATTTATGGCCATTTTCATACGCGGAAATTAGCATCTTGTTCCCTATTGATTTTCCATTGACTTAACACAAAAGCTGTGATCGAGGTCAGTTAAAAGCCCATAACTTTCATAAAAATTAAGAGAACTGAATGAAATGTTCAGTTATTATAGATTGAAGCATTCTGAAACAAATATAAAACATCTTACTTGGATGACCTGAAATTAAAGCATATAATTAGTTAATTACCTAATTGTAGCTAATTACAAAATTGACCGTTGTGATGGAAATAGTAATAAACACCCAGACTGTCTTGAAAATTCAAAAATGTCATATTCTCAAGATCAGAACTTTAATATTATTGTATAATATGCTGTAAGTCCGTAACAGATAGGTAAATAAATTACAATTTCTAGCAATAGACCAAGTCTTTATGGAGAAGATCAGTTGCTAGCTGGTACATTGGCATATCATAATCAGTAGCATCATCATACTCCTCAGTTTGTAACCAATAAGCAACTCTGTACACCTTGTTTTTCCTCAACTTTTCAATTTTGGCATTGTAAACTACAAGTTTTTGCTCTTCAAACCACACATGACATGCCTTTCTGCCCACTACTTTCCCATTAACAATGTCCTGTAGATTACATTTCTGAAGAAAAGAATACTTTTTTTAAATAGCCTGTATCCAAATAACAAACTAATCCCATTCACACAAGAATTCACAATATAACATGATTTTGAAATCTCACTTGTCTTGAATTTATATCCCAGATGGAAGGCATTTAATGTTTAATTCCCATAAATTAATCTAGAAACATCCACCCAAAATATAATCAAATTATTATGTTTTGCACAATACATGAGACTCAAACTGTTGTGAATATTTAGTTTAAAAATAATGATCATGGAGAGAGAGAATAACACAAAATATAAACAATTCAGTGCTTATCGCCAAAAAAAATGGCCATTTTAATCATCTTGCTTCTGGAACGCGATCGATTGGAACGTTGCATTTGCGGTGAATTTGAACCCCATATCGGCAGGAAAAACACTGCCGGTGCGTATGGGGCCCAAATCACATTTTCGCTTATAGATGATTGATTAAAGTCATCCCAAGAAGCAAGTTTATATGTAAAATATATGACTTACACCGTGTCCCATACTTGAGATCCGTCATGTTGTAGGCTTTGACGGCGTTAGAAGCAGCTTTTTATTTTAAACCACCGATTAAATTGTCCAGCGATTTAAAAAAAAACATATCAAGAACGGAAGTCTGGTCGATTCCCCCCCTCAAAGGCACCAAAATCGCGCACATGGCCAGTGACAGTGGCGCCGTTGAAGGTAAGTTTTGTAACATCGCTACACACAGCGCCTAAACCGGAACGAACGAACAAACAAACAAACAAATAAACAAACGAACACAGACTTATCCCCTGGGCAGAGGATTCAAAACTAGAGTGACCCCCCCCTCCCACACCAGGTTCCCCTTAGTTCTCCCACCGTCCCTCGCAGCAGTCCCCCCTTGCTGGGTCCCCATTGTCTTCCCCTCAAACTCACCTCCCTCACTCTCCACCACTACCAAGGTTCCCGCTGCTGCCGCCAATGCTCCATTGCCGCCTAGGCTCCGTTGCCGCCTAGGCTCCATTGCCGCCGAGGCCCCTGTTGCCGCCAAGGCCCCACCACTGCCGAGGATCCTGTTGCCGTTGAAGCTCAAGCTGCCGCCTAGGCTCCCATCACCACCGTCGCTGAGGCTCCTTCGGCCCAGACAGGCCTCCCCGCCCGGCTTCTCCACAGTTCGCTGGGAGGTCTGTGGGGCGAGTCAAGCCTACCCTGACCCTACCCTGCCTATTTATATATATATATATATATATGTGCTCACATCCTAAAAATAAAATATTAAAAATGAGGAACTCATACTTGAGTGTTAAGGAAAAATAATGCTCATCCTTGTAACTAATGAGGTTTATTTCCTAGAAAGCACACCAATGCCTTTACTTCCAGAGGAGGCTGAGGAGATTTGGCATGTTTCTAATAACTCTTACAAACTTCTACAAATGCTCCAAAGAAATCATGCTGTCCAGTTGCATCACAGCTTGGTTTGGGAACCGTTCTGCCCAACACCGCAAGATATCACAGAGAGATGTGGATGTAGCCTAGTCCATCACACAGGCCAGACTTCCCACCATTGACGCCTTCTACTAAATTCTGCGCTTCATATCTTCCCCTTTGCTCTATCTATTGTACTTGAGTTTTACTTGATTGCATTTAAGTACAGTATATCTGATTTGTTTGAATAGCATGCAAAACAAAGCTTTTCACTGTTCCTTGATACACATGACAGTAATAAAGGTAAACTCTTCTATGTTCTGTGTTCATAGCTACTCTGCATTGGAAATGCAGAATTTGACCTTGCAATAGGATACTTTTACATATGGGTGTCAATAACTTTTCCTGGTACAGTTGTACAATCAAATAAATATTTTCGATCGATTCAGGAACATGCTCCCATCTGGAAGAAGGTACAGAAGCTTGATCTCTGTACTCCAGGTTATTGCAAAATCCTGTTCAGTTAACGGCAAATGAATGAAACATAGCTAACATTCCAAATGCTTTTATGAACACCATCTACTTTCTTATCCCTCAACATTGTTCACATGCAGGGAAGGCTTCATAAATACTTCGTAGGCCGGTTCAGACAGAAATCTACTATGTTCTCCCTCATAGGAAGTATAGTAGGAGGAAGAACAATGATAAAATGGTAACAAAGCAATTAATATAGCACCTTGGAATCTCAGAGTCAATTAAGTATACTGATGTACAGACACTGTTGAAATCTAGAAAATGTAAATTGGGATAATGGATTGAGGAACGTATCAAGTGTGACAACAAGGGTCCCTTGTAATGTTCTTGTCACCCTGCCACAGGAAGCATGTAATGGGACTGGAGTAGATACAGAAAAGATTAACAAAAGATGTTGCCACAGCGAAAGAGTTATGGTTATTGGGAAGAACCAGGCTGCAGCTGGTTATTTTAGAATCAAAGACATAATTGAAGTGTATTGAGTTTTTAGAGACCTATTGTCAGCACAGTTTTTTATATGATAGATTGCGTCTCACGAATTTAATTGAGTTTTTTGAAGATGTAACCAAAATGGTTAATGAGGGCAGACATTGTTTTTATGGATTTCTGCAAGGCATTTAACAAGGTTCCACATGGTAGCTGCTCTGGAACATTAGATCCCACGGGATCCAAGAAGAGCTACCTGATGGGATAGATATTTGTCTTTGTGCAGAGAATCTAAACTCTGTAAACTAAACTAAACTAAAACTAAGCACCGGTGAGGCCACATTTGGGATATTGTGTTCAGTTTTGATCACTCTTTTATAGGAAAGATGTTATTAAGCTGGAAATACTGCAGAGAAAATTACGAGAATGTTGTCAACACTGCAGAGCCTGAGCTATAGGGAGAGCTTGCGCAGGTTAGTACTCTATTCCTTGAGGCATTGATGAGGTGATCTGAAAGATCATTATATGATTATGAGGGGAATAAATAAGGTACATGCACAAAGTCTTTTATCCAGTGTAGGGCAATCAAGAACCAAACGGCATAGGTTTAAAGTGAAAGGGGAAAGGTTTAATAGGATTCTGAGGGGCAACTTTTTCTCACAGAAGGTGGTGGGTGTGTGGAATGAGCTGCCAGAGGAGGTACAGTAGATAACAACATTTGGACAGATACAAAGAAAGAAAAGATTTAGAGGGATATGGGCCAAATACAGGCAGGTGGTACTAGCGTAGATGGAGCACCTTGGTTGGCATGGGCAAGCTGGGCCGAATGGCCTCTTTCTGTGCTATGCGACTCTATGGCCGTATGATTTACACAGAGTAAACAGAAAAGGTATATTTCCCCCGACAGAGAGGTCTGTAACTAAAGATAGATTTAACTTAATTGATAAAAAAATGAAATGAAGAAAACAGATATTTTACTTACCAAGGACTACGAGTCTGTAACTCATTGCCTGAGAGTGTGATGCAAGAAGTTTTCACCACATTTTAAAAAAGACCCAAGTGGGTACATGGCGAGTCACAGTATTGAGGACCAAGAGCTAGGCAGACAGATTAGCCTGAAATCCATGGGTCTAATGGGCAAAAATACTTCTTTCTGCAGCCTACATTTCTATGTTTTTATCATTCAATGGCTGAGTGTTCCCACTATTGTCAATTAGGTACTGTAAGCCCATCAATTATGACGTGTCATTCAAATACTGATATTAATTTATTTACCTGCTGTTAAAAATTCTCAGAGCTCCAAGTTAAGGTGTAGGGGTCTTAAAAGCCAACAAGACAAGACAATCTCTCCAATGAGAATCACATTACTCACAAAGATGTGCCCAGATGGAGGAGGAGTGAAAGGGAAACTGATTGAGAAATTATTGATCAACTTATTGAGAAATCATAGCGAACTAAGTCAGTTAAAAATATTACACTTACAATGGTTGGGGCAACATTGATCCAATATAAACAGGAACAGATTTTCAAATTCTTCACCCAGAATGTGAAAGGATAAACATATGATTCATGCAACCAGGACACTCAATTCAAATCAGGTGTAGAGATCATCTTTATATTTCATGACCTGTCTGATTTTCAACCCTGTTGCCCTTAGGTTTTTATCTCAGCAAATCGGAATGGATCCAGGCTAATTCTGAGCGTCAGAAAACACGGGAGATCCTGAAATTGCCATATTTTCAACAGAAGTAGAGGGATGGTGCATCTTTTGCCATTCCTAGATATAGCAGAAAATCAAAGGTTGAATGGGGTGTTCCTTGGCTTTCCTGATAGGCAAGGCAGCATATATGCAGAAAGCCTATTCAAGTTGCAGTCTGGGACTCTAGCTATGACCAATATTCCTTTACTCTCTCGCAAAGGAACAATAAAAATGTATGAACGTTTTTTTTAAATCTCAGTCAACACAGGACAAGTAGAGTTCAAGCTGGCTCCTTGGTCTTACCAAAGATCCAAATAACCCCAGAATGTTTAATATCAAGATCACAAAAGCAAAATACTCCAAAGTTTGGAAGTGGGTAAATCGAGAAAATGCTGGATAAACGCAGTGGGTCAGGCAGCCTTTGTGGAGTGAGGAAGAGTGTCTCAGATGCCTGATTACACTTCCAATGGAAGGCAATTGATCTGAATTATTCACCCCGTTCCTCTGTTCACTGGGTGTTTCCAACATTTGGCACTTTTTAATGGGCTGTATTACTTGTAAAGTATATCACAAAGTGACATTTCATCAGCTCAACTCAAAGCAATCAAATTGTTTAAAGGTGATATTGGAAAATGTGCTGAAGTTCAGTCTAAATTCTCAGACTGAGTCTGAACAAAGCCCAGGAAATTCAAAAGCAGGCCTCATTCTGATTCAAGTTGCAGCATTGTTGCTGCAAGGAACACAATACAACTCACTCAATTGGTCACATCAGAAGCTGATTCAATCTAAGAAGACTTTGTCTTCCTGAACAGAAGAGAGTCAATTAACTGCTTATGGGAAAACTCATCGTGACTTGTGAATCCTTGTTGACACCACAGTGAGAGGCTTGTTCTTGTCTGCGCTTTCAGTTTTGTGGTTGTGCAATCATCCACAGTCTGCCACAGAGCTGAGCTGCTGTTTGGTTGAACTGCTATTCTGAGACGTCATCGGGTGACGCCGCGCGCGGCAGCCTCGCCAGCAGTCTGTTCGTCCTTTCACCCTTTTAGTTAATTTTTGTCTGTTTAAAAGTATGTTCCTGGAGGTTTCTTAGTCTTTTTTATGTGGGGGAGGTGGGGAAGGGAAGGGGGTTATCTAATGCGGTAATCTTTTATGGGGCACTTCACGGACCAAACTTTGTATAAAAAAATTTGCTACATCCATTGGCTTCCTTGTTATCTAACATGCTAGTTACTTTGTCAAAGAAGTCATTAATTAGTTGAACACAATTTCTCATCCATAAAATTATACTCTCTCAGCTGTATAAGTATTCTGTTACCATTTCCTTCATTTTCCTAACAAACTGTCCTGAAGTCATTTTCACCCCCAATATTGTCAGTATTTTGCTGTCTTCCTCTCAGCTGGGACTTTTCCGAAATGCAAAGTCCAATAACGATATATTTAAGCAATAATATTCTATTTAATGTGATCTTGAGAGTACATAATATTTTCTGTGGTATTCATAACACAACAATGATAAAAAGATGTTTGCTTTGATTGCACCTACCAACATGCATACATTATTATATTACAGTTAATATGTACCGAGGGCAAATTTTTGTTCCAATGCTCCCCATTCCCAATTACTTTTACATTGAAGTGATTGAAATCCAAGTGAAGTTTAAATGGCATCAGAAAAATAAAGCCTCCGGAATGGATGATATTCATTACGTGGTTGGTTGGAGTCAGTATCAGCACAATTACTATATTAATCTTTGAATCTTCAGATGTCCTGGTTCAAGCTAAAACTAAAGACAAATAATAACCTCCTCACATATTCTCCTGCAAGTATCTCTGTCACTCCTTTAAAATATGCCCCTTCTTTGAACAAGCTCTTAAACATCACATCTGGATCAGTTTCCATCTGATTACACTCCTTGAAGATGTTCATCTACATGTTTAATTAACAAAACAACGAGATTGGGGACATTTCCTATCCAACCTGTCAAAGGAATTTAGGGGGGGGCTGTGGTTTTAGAAATAGTCAGTGAGGTAAACAAACATAATAGTTGAGTGCAAATGACAATAGTGCTACCTTCCCAATATTTAACTGAAGGAAATAATGGGTTATCGGGGCTGTATGTTGTGACAGACAGCCTGGCACCTGGCATGTCATTTTAATAATACAACCTATCCCATTCCCTGGATATTCCGGATTAATAAATTATGGTTTAGTCAACTAATTGCAAATCAGGCTAATTACAAATCAATAACATTGGCCTCACCTGTCATACTCCCAATGAAAATAGCTGTTAAGAAAAGTAAAGAAAAATAATAATAAAATAAAATAAATATAAAGATTTTCCACTGATCTGAGTCATTTCTAAACGAATCTAATCATTTTTTTAAAGTAAAAATCGCAAAATTTTCACAGCTCCGCTGCAAATACATGGAGAGATGAGCATGAGGCAGCGGTGAGCTGAGCCTCCCCTCTGCTTGCGCAACCCCTCAGAAACTGCATGAAGCTGGCAATAAGCATGTGCCTGTTACCATCTCTATGTATGTCACCAAAGTAATGTGTGTAACCCCTTCATTACTTGTCCTTACCTTCCATAGTCCAGGTAACATAGAAACATAGAAACATAGAAACATAGAAAATAGGTGCAGGAGTAGGCCATTTGGCCTTCGAGCCTGCACCGCCATTCAATATGATCATGGCTGATCATCCAACTCAGTATCCTGTACCTGCCTTCTCTCCATACCACCTGATACCTTTAGCCACAAGGGCCACATCTAATTCCCTCTTAAATATAGCCAATGAACTGGACTCAACTACCTTCTATGGCAGAGAATTCAGAGATTCACCACTCTCTGTGTGAAAAATGTTTTTCTCATCTCGGTCCTAAAAGATTTCCCCTTATCCTTAAACTGTGACCCTTGTTCTGGGACTTCCCCAACATCGGGAACAATCTTCCTGCATCTAGCCTGTCCAACCCCTTAAGAATTTTGTAAGTTTCTATAAGATCCCCCCTCATTCTTCTAAATTCTAGTGAGTACAAGCCAAGTCTATCCAGTCTTTCTTCATATGTAAGTCCTGACATCCCAGGAATCAGTCTGGTAAACCTTCTCATACTCCCTCTATGGCAAGAATGTATTTCCTCAGATTAGGAGACCAAAACTCTATGCAATACTCCAGGTGTGGTTCTCATGTTTGCCTATGAATGCTAACATACCATTCGCTTTCTTCACTGCCTGCTGCACCTGCATGCCTACTTTCAATGACTGGTGTACCATGACACCCAGGTCTCGTTGCATCTCCCCTTTTCCTAATCCAAGTCACCTTGCAGCCTCCTAGCATCCTCCTCACAGCTAACACTGACCCCAGCTTCGTGTCATCCGCAAACTTGGAGATGTTGCATTCAATTCCCTCTTCCAAATCATTAATATATATTGTAAATAGCTGGGGTCCCAGCACTGAGCCTTGCGGTACCCCACTAGTCACTGCCTGCCATTCTGAAAAGGACCTGTTTACTCCTACTCTTTGCTTCCTCTCTGGCAGCCAGTTCTCTATCCACATCAATACTGAACCCCCAATACCGTGTGCTTTAAGTTTGTATACTAATCTCTTATGTGGGACCTTGTCGAAATCCTTCTGAAAGTCCAGATATAACACATCCACTGGTTCTGCCTTATCCACTACTAGTTACATCCTCGAAAATTTTTATAAGATTCATCAGACATGATTTACCTTTCATAAATCCATGCTGACTTTGTCCAATGATTTCACCACTTTCCAAATGTGCTGCTATCCCATCTTTAATAACTGACTCTAGCAGTATCCCCATTACCGATGTTAGACTAACTGGTCTGTAATTCCCCGTTTTCTCTCTCCCTCCCTTTTTAAAAAGTGGGGTTACATTAGTTACCCTCCAATCCTCACAAACTACTCCAGAATCTAAAGAGTTTTGAAAAATTATCACTAATGCATCCACTATTTCAGGGGCTACTTCCTTAAGTACTCTGGGATGCAGCCTATCTGGCCCTGGGGATTTATCTGCCTTTAATCCATTCAATTTACCTATCACCACTTCCCGGCTAACCTGGATTTCACTCAGTTCCTCCATCTCATTTGACCCCTGGTCCCCTGCTATTTCCGGCAGATTATTTATGTCTTCCTTAGTGAAGACAGAACCAAAGTAGTTATTCAATTGGTCTGCCATGACCTTGTTCCCCATGATCAATTCACCTGTTTCTGACTGCAAGGGACCTACATTTGTTTTAACTAATCTTTTTCTCTTCACAT
This sequence comes from Malacoraja senta, assembly GCA_038087875.1. NCBI lineage: Eukaryota > Metazoa > Chordata > Chondrichthyes > Rajiformes > Rajidae > Malacoraja > Malacoraja senta. The sequence continues at coordinate 51,960 of JAXLNO010005986.1, forward strand.
ATCTATAAAAACTTTTGCAGTCAGTTTTTATGTTCCCTGCCAGTTTTCTTTCATAATCTATTTTCCCTTTCCTAATTAAGCCCTTTGCCCTCCTCTGCTGGACTCTGAATTTCTTCCAGTCCTCTGGTAGGCTGCTTTTTCTGGCTAATGTGTATGCTTCATCTTTTGTTTTGATACTATCCCTGATTTCCCTTGTTATCCACGGATGCACTACCTTCCCTGATTTATTCTTTTGCAAACTGGGATGAACAATTGTTGTAGTTCATCCATGCAGCCTTTAAATGCCTTCCATTGCATATCCACCGTCAACCCTTTAAGAATCAATTGCCAGTCTATCTTGGCCAATTCACGTCTCATACCCTCAAAGTTACCTTTCTTTAAGTTCAGAACCTTTGTTTCTGGAATTAATTATGTCACTCTCCATCCTAATGAAGAACTCAACCATATTATGGTCACTCTTGCCCAAGGGGCCACGCACAACAAGACTGCTAACTAACCCTTCCTCATTACTCAATACCCAGTCTAGAATAGCCTGCTCTCTCGTTGGTTCCTCTACATGTTGATTTAGAAAACTATCCCGCATACATACCAAGAAATCCTCTTCCTCAGCACCCCTGCCAATTTGATTCACCCAATCTATATGTAGATTGAAGTCACCCATTATAACTGTTTTACCTTTGTTGCACGCATTTCTAATTTCCTGTTTGATGCCATCCCCAACTCAACTACTGTTAGGTGGCCTGTACACAACTCCCACTAGCGTTTTCTGCCCCTTAGTGTTTCGCAGCTCTACCCATATCGATTCCACATCCTCCAAGCTAATGTCCTTCCTTTCTATTGCATTAATCTCCTCTCTAACCAGCAACGCTACCCCACCTCCTTTTCCTTTCTGTCTATCCCTCCTGAATATTGAATATCCCTGGATGTTCAGCTCCCAGCCTTGGTCACCCTGGAGCCATGTCTCCGTGATCCCAACTATATCATAGTCATTTATAGCTATCTGCACATACAACTCATCCACCTTATTACGAATGCTCCTTGCATTGAGACACAAAGCCTTCAGGCTTGTTTTTACAACACTCTTACCCCTTATACAATTATGTTGAAAAATGGCCCTTTTTGATTTTTGCCCTGGATTTGTCTGCCTACCACTTTTACTTTTCACCTTGCTACCTATTGCTTCTACCCTCATTTTACACCGCTCTGTCTCTCTGCTCACACATTTACGAAACCCACCACCTCTTATTCTCTGTTTATTATCTTTTTCTTCTTTCCCCCCTACATGTTGGGTCTGAGTGCTTCCCTTCTCTGCCTCCTACCTCACACACTGTCTAATAGCTTTCTCTATTTCAGTCCTTCCCCCCAACCGTTCTAGTTTAAAGTCTCCCCAGTAGCCTTTGCAAATCTCCCCGCCAGGATATTGGTCCCCCTCAGGTTCAAGTGCAACCCGTCCTTTTTGTACAGGTCACACCTTCCCCAAAAGAGGTTCCAATGATCCAGAAACTTGAATCCCTGCCCACTGCACCAGTCCTTCAGCCACGCATTTATCCTCCACCTCGCTCCATTCCTACTCTCACTGTCGCGTGGCACAGGCAGTAATCCTGTTGTTGGCTTTATCTCTCCCTTGCCCATAAAACAGCTCCAGTTCATCCTCATCATCCACTTTGAATCTTAATGTTAGGGAACTACTTATTCTGCCAACATTGTGTCAATACGGGCTTAAATAGCTAAATCATAAACCTAAGATTATAATAATAATAATAATAACTTTTATTTACGGGCGCCTTATACCGAGGTCTCAAGGACACCTTACAGAGATTGACAAATAAGAAACATATAATCGGAATACAATAAATTATAAAGACCAATACACAAATTAAGGACAGAATTCATTCCAAAGACCCAAAAAAGAAAATCAGAAACACAATTTGAGGAGAGAGCAGCGGCAGCTAAACCGCGCTAGCGTCCACTCTCCCCTCCGACCGCCATCTTGAACACAGACTAACATACAGTGTTTATGAACTCCAGTTCTAAAATGGTCTGCTCCAAAATACAATCCCGAGGCATTCACCTTGCCCATAATTATATCCAGGGCATTTTATTTATATTCCAGTAAACAAAAACAGATTAAATTATAATGTGAGGGAGTTATAATGTGAGGGATAATATCTTAGTATTTTAGCATTGTTCACCAATACATTTAAAGAAGTGATTTACATCAGTAAAGTAGACATTTCTTGGATTTACACTGATTTTCTTGTCGGGGGAAACTCTTTTTCAATCTCTTACCTTGCTGGAGATGCGATTGTTTTGCAGATAGTATCTCCGGTCGCTCTGCATCATTCTAACATCATGGTGCTGCCGGCCTTGCTCGGGACTGACATTGAGACCCACCGCGGGAACGTGGACTTACCATCAGAGCCGATCCCTTGCCTGGGATCGATGTTCCAACCACGGCCTGCGGATTTCAACATCGAGGAGCTCGCAGTCTCGGGTAGAGGCCAATATCAGGAAGTTCCAAACGACGCAGAAGGTTCGACCAGCCACGACCCTGGGTCGATCGCCCGGCGCGGAGAAGCTCAGACGCCCCCCAAAGCGGAGCTTGATCGCCCCGGAAGCGGAGGGCCCGACCGCCAACTACGGCAGCCAAGATCGCCCCGTCAATGGAAGGCTCGAGGCCCTCGACCGACGGGAGAACAAAGAAGGGAAGAAATTTAACTTGTTTTCGCCTTCCATCACAGTGAGGAATGCGAAGGAGTCACTGTGGTGGATGTTCATGTTAAAATGCATTCTGTGTGTTTTGTTGCTTTATCATGGTATGATAAATCAAATTCCTCGTATGATTATGATTCTAATTTTAAACACATTCTCAAAGTAAGTCTTGAACACATCACCTAGCTCAGAATTAAAATCCCTTACTGAATCACGACTGACACAAGATCCGGGGGGGGGGGGGGGAGGGTGTGTGTGTATGCATGTGTGCGTGTCCCCCTCTCCAACAGTTCCAATATTGGTGGCCGAATGGAATTTTGGACTGGTGGCTCAGTCACTCAAGCCTGTTGTGCTGGCAGCTCACTCACTCACGGCTGATGGGCTGGCAGTTGACTCACAGCTATTTCTTGAAATTCCATTTCAAGCCGAGTGCAAGGCCACCAAATTCAAGTGCAGTTTCTTACCACTTCAAGCAGGGTGCAAGGCCACCAAATTTAAGTGCAGTTTCATACCATTTAAGCAGGGTTCAAAGCAACAAATGACAGTGAGTCGTGACCTCTCCCTCCTACATCTTGCAGAGACCGAGCCACGCCCACACTTCTGGGTTTTATAGACCCTCCCCCCTCCCACCAGAAGGGGCGTGGCCTTCATGGCATGATTGAAACTCAACATTTTTTAAACACTTATAACTCTTTCAGTTTTCATCGATGGGAAAAATCCTCGGCACCTGATGAGCGGAGGGGGATGCTGAGTAAGATGGCCAAAAATCACAGACGTACATGGTAGCATATTTTCCAAAATCAATATAAAGCACAAACAGGAAGTGGTCAAGATTAGACCTTTCATTATATAGAAGGAAAGGCAACTTTAAATAGGCAAGGCAACTTTAATTAGGGAAGGCAACTTTAATTAGGCGAGGCAACTTTTATCAGGCAAGGCAACTTTAATTAGGCAACACAGCTTTAGCATTTCCAAACCAAAGGCAACACAGCTTTAGCATTTCCAAACCAAAGACAACATAGCTTTAGCATTTCCAAACCAAAGACAACACAGCTTTAGCATTTTCAAACCAAAGGCAACACAGCTTTAGCATTTCCAAACCAAAGGCAACACAGCTGTAGCATTTCCAAACCAAAGGTGGGAAAATCCTCTTGTCCTGCGCAGCGGAGGGGGATTCCGAATAAGATGGCCAAAAATCACAGCCATAAGTGGCAGCGTTTTTTCTAAAATCAATATACGGAACAGGAAGTGGTCAAGATCAGACTTTTAGCAATATATATATATATATATATATATCAGGCACGTGCCGTCAGGGTAGGCAAGGTAGGCACTGCCTACCCTGACTAAAATTATGACATGGTAATCATTAAATATAAATAGTAAAGGCATGGGAGAATTATGGCAATCTAAGAGATCGATCTCTTAGGTAGGCATAATTCTCCATGCCTTTCAACTGCAGCACTTGTAACACGGGAAGTTCTGTGCAGCCCACGTGCCGTCCGCGCTGCTTGAAGCCGTCAATTTCAACAGTGCTGAAGGCAGCTGAAATTCTTCCCCTTTGTTATCCAAATCTAATCATTAAACTTTGCTGTGCTGGGTTAGGCTGGCAGATTCTTTCCCTGAAGGACATTTGCTGTGAAGGACTCAGTGTTCTGGGATAGAAACATTGTAGCCGGTAGGGCATTGTGACGTCATAACTGCCTAACTGCCTAAAGGCTCTGTCTAACCTGTTTGCGGTCATCGGCGGTGAAGCGCGGCGTCGCCGGTAGCGAGGACCGCGTGGCAACGGCGAGAGCGTCGAGCCTATCCACCAGAGCGCCGCACGGATGCTGCGTGGGGGCCGAGTTAATTAAAACACGGCGGGTCCCACGTGCTTGCGGTAAGTAAATAAAAGGGCGGGCCAACTGCGATGACGTCGGCCCGCCGCACGTGACTCACCAGCGGCGGCTGTGGCGGCGGCCATCCTGATCACGGCGCTGTAGCGGTGGCTGTGCCTGCGGCCGTGCAGCACACGTGCCTCACTGGCGGAGGCACGTGCCTCACTGGCGGAGGCACGTGCCTCACTGGCGGTGGCTGTGGCAGTGGAGGTTTGACGCACGGCGCTCGAGCCACACTGGCGGCGGCCCGTGCGTGCGACCGTGCCGCACTTGTGCATCACTGGTGGAGGTTGTGTGCTGAGTATTTGGTTTTCGACATTGTCGATTTTATTTTCGCACCGCGCGGTGTTGGGAACACCGCCGCACGGCCCGGGAATTGTACGTTCTCACAAGTGCGCGGTCTATGGCGGCAGATTCTTCCCGTTTCGCCGCCAATGACCGCAGACTCGTGAGACAGGCCTTTAACTGCCAGTGCATATTTGAAGAAATCCAACTTTTAAATGTCGCTTTAAAACTTTAAAATCTCCCCCACTACGTCCCTCTACTTACAACAGAGAGCAGCAGCAGAGAGCAGCAGAGAGCAGCAGAGATCACATTGTGATGTCATTTTCGGTTTTCGGAATCGTCACAGCAGCTTGTGTAAATGAGATCCCATTGTGATTGGATGACTGTGAAATGTCATTGTGACATCATCACTGGAAGCTGCTAGAAAAGTCTCACTCTCACAGGCAGTTATTATGTTCAAAGTTGGCATTTTTAAACCTTGAAATATCAATAACGTGAAATATAACATCAAATGTGAGGAAACTTTATACGAACGACTACGGGAAAAGGCTGAAGGGGCTTCCCACTGTACGAGCTAATTCAAGAGCTCTCCCGAATTTAAAAAAAAATTAAACTTGTGGTAAGCATGTAGTATGAATGTATCGGGTACCCCGTAGCTCGGGACGTCTCTTAGCGGCTCGTAACGCTAACGGCAGGTACTCAGGAAACACGGTAAGCTCATGAAGACTCGTGAAGATTTTTCAACATGTTGAAAAATGTGCACGAGAGCCCCGAGTACCCACGAGCGGCTATTACTGTAATTCTCAGAGTTCGAATCAGGGGTAATTTGGGAGAACTCTTGAATTAGCTCGTACAGTGGGACAGCCCCATGAGTAAGATTCTGAAAACAATTTTGTGCTATTGTGTACCGTTTTGCCATAGCTCCTGAGATCACAGACAAACAAGACGAAACTTAATAGTATATAGATAGATATATATACACACACATATATACACTTAACTTTTTTTCATTTATTAAATTGTTTACATAGCACTATGTTTTCATATTCTGTTATGCTGCTGCAAGTAAGAATTTCGTTGTTCTGATTGGGACATAGAACAATAAAGTACTCTTGACTCTTGAGAACATACCTTACAATTGTCATATAAAGAACCAAAAGTATGGCATAATTAGTAAGTGCTGGTGATACTAGCTGATATCATAGTGAAGATGGTTGTCAAGAATTACAGTGGGGTTTTGATCAGCTGGCCAAATAGGGTGAGGAATGGCAAATATAGTTAATGCAGATAAGTGTGAGGTGTTGCGATTTGGGAAGTCAACCCTGGGCAGGAACTTCATTATGAACGGTAGGGCCATGAGGACTGTTGTAGAGCAGAAAGATCCAGGAATATGTGCATAATTCCCTGAAAATGGTAACACAGGTAGATAGGATAGTGGAAAAGACTTTTGACATGCTGCCTTCATCAATCAGGGAGCTGGGTAGGGAAATTGGGACATTATGTTACACTTGTAAAGGCATTGGAGAGGCCACACGTATTATGTAACTGTATTATGTACAGTTATGGTCACATTGCTATAGGAATGAATGAATGAATAGGTTTATTGGATAGTATTCACATACAAGGAATTTGCCTTGGTGCTCCGCCCACAAATGACGACATGACATACAGTGACAGTTAGGAATGACACATAAAACATTAAATAAAGATATTATTGAGCTGGAAAAAGTGCAGAGAGGATTTCCGAGGATATTGCCAGGACTCAGGCCTCAGCTAGAGGGAAGATTTGGCAGGCTACGCATTTATTCCTTGGAACACAAAAGGCTAAGGGGTGATTTTATACGTCAATAACATCATAGAATAGATAGGGTGAATGTAGAATTTTTTTTTTCCAGAGAGAGTAACTTCTGGGAGAACTGTACAGTTGTCTTAAAATGGCTGGGAAGAAGCTGCTTCAGAGTCTGGTGGTACAAGCTCTCAATTTTTTAAATCTTAGGTCATAAGTGATAGGAGCATAATTAGGTCATTCGGCCCATCAAGTCCAGTCTGCCATTCTATCTCACCCTCCTAACCCCATTCTTCTGCCTTCTCCACATAACATCTGACATCTGTACTAATCAAGAATCTATCTATCTCTGCCTTAAATATATCCATTGACTTGGCCTACGCAGCCTTCTGCGGAAAAGAATTCCACAGATTCACCACCCTCTGACTAGAGAAATTCCTCCTCATCTTCTTCCTAAAGGAATGTCCCTTAATTCTGAGGTTATAACCTCTAGTCTTAGACTCTCCCACTAGTGGAAACATTCTCTCCACATCCACTCTATCCAAGCCTTTCACTATTCGGTATGTTTCAATGAGGTCCCCCCTCATTCTTCTAAATTCCAGCGAGTACAGGCCTGGTGCGTCAAACACTCATCATAGGTTAACCCAATCATTTCTGGAATCATCCTTGTAAACCTACTCTTGACCCTCTCCAGAGCCAGCACATCCTTCCTCAGATATGGTGCCCACAATTGCTCACAAACTCCAGATGCGGCCTGACCAGCACCTTTTAGAGCCTCAGCATTACATCCCTAATGCTGCCCGATGGGAGAGAGAACAGGGAATGTCCAGAGTGTAAACGGCCCTTGATTATCTTGGGTAGACAAAAATGCTGGAGAAACTCAGCAGGTGAGGCAGCATCTATGGAGCGAAGGAAATAGGCAACGTTTCGGGTCGAAACCCTTCTTCAGACTGATGTGAGGGTGGGGGGGGGGGCGGGAAGAAGAAAGGAAGAGGAGGAGCCAGTGGGCTGAGGGAGAGCTGAGAAGGGGAGGAGAAAGCAGGGACTATCTGAAATTGATTTCAAGAGTTGAAAGTGTTTAATGGCAATACAACGATGGCAGGTAACAATTAAAGTGCAAAACTGAAGTCTGTAATGCAACTCAAGGCAGCATGAAGTGTAGATGGAGTTGATGGAGGGGAGGCTAGTTTGTGTGATGGGCAAGACTACATCAGCAGCGCCATGCAGTTTCATGTGTTCTTGGGCACAGTTATTACAAAACTATGTCTTGATACATTCCAAAAAGATGTTTTGTTTAGTTCAGTTTACTTTAATTTAGAGATATAGCTGACCATTGATCACCTGTACACTTATTCCATGTTACCCCACTTTTGCAAGATACACAGTAGGGACAATATAAAGAAGCCAGCTAACCAACAAACCCTGTCCTTCTGCCGGTGCTTGCAGGTATCGCACCCACCAAGCTTCGCAGAGAGTACTTCACTCATAGGCTGGTGTACAAGGCCCCATCGGACGCCAAACATCCTCTGCACCACCTCGCCCAGGACTCACAGCAACTGGGACCTCAACACCCGTCATCTCGTCGCCCCTTCTCCCGTCACACAGCGACCCTCTGTGGCTCTGGTTTCAACACACTAGGAGCATGGAGAACCAGCTGGGAACAGACTTCGCGACCTTCGCAATTCACTGTTGCACGGAACACCACAGCCCCACCCAGCTCGGACCTGCCCTGCAAAGAGTGAGTTGTTCTGAACCGGGTCCGTACAGGGGTCGGCCGTTTCAACGCCAACATGCATCGCTGGGGGCTGCGTTCATCAGCAGCCTGCGTGTGTGGAGCAGACAGCAAACAGCGCAGCACATCATTTTCGACTGTGCTGTCCTCCGCCCCTCTGGTGGAGGGGTAGACCTCATGGCCCTCAACAACAGCACACTGAACTGGCTGCAGCGCCTGGAGGGTGTTACATAACCTCTGCTAACCTCAAACGCAAGACCAACAAACCTGCACATCAGAAATGTAGGCGGAAACGGAGCACCCAGAGATAACCCATGCGGTCACAGGAAGAATGTGCAAACTCTGCACAGACAGCACCTGTAATCAGGATCAAACCTGGGTTAACGATGCTGTGAGGCAGCATCTCTATTACCCTGCCACAAATATTTTTTACAGTACATCTGTAGAAATTGTTAGGAATCTTGGCAACCATGCAACATCACCTTGGTGTTCAGAGGAAGCAGAGCCATTGATGTTCCTTTTTGGCCATGGGTTCAATGTAGTTGGCCCAGGACACATTACTGGTGATATTTATGCCTAGGAACTTGAAGCTCTTGACTATCTCCACTTCAATATCATTTATGCCAACTGGGGTGTGTGCACCGCCACACATCCTGACGTCAATAACTTGTCTTACTGAAATTGTGGGAGAGATTGTTGTCTTGACACCATGTTACTCAGCTCTGTATCTCCTTCCTGCAATCCCTATCATTGTCTGAGATCCGGCCAACGACAGTAATATCATCTGCAAACTAGTAAATGGAGTCAGAGCAAAACTTTGTCGCACAGTCGGTGAATGTATAACGAGTATAGTAAGGAGTTGAGAACACATCCTTGCAGGGTATCGGTGTTGAGAATAATAACCGAGGATGTTTTGCCACATCCTCACTGAATGTGGTTTATGTAGTCAAGTATTTCACATCAGCACCCAAGAGTACTTCATTTTAGAATAAAAGATATTGAAGCAATAATTTTAGGATGTTACCAGATCCGACTATAGGGACTGATTTATGTGCAGGTTTATATGAGCAGATCTCAGGCAAAACTCTTCAATGCAATGGATTTCACTTTTGACAGGGCATGTAAAATTCCAGATACCAAGGAAATGGAAATGAAAGTAGTAAGAATGTTCAGGACAGCACATCATGTAGCGCCAGCTTTAATGTTAATGCATCTTTATTGAGCACATGTCACGTGGGAACAAAGGATAGCTTTAGCTGACAACACTACCACCAATGTCATTCAGTTCAACTACATCCATTTGGGATATTTCTTATTTGATCTGTGCAGAGAAGAGACACCTACCATCAATCTGCAAAGCCAGGCAAAGCATAATGATTATAGGTGGGGTTCAGGCCACAAATGTTCAAGTGTCAAGACAGCAAATCTAATAAGTTGTTCTAAACTCACTTGAAATAATTGAGGACAACAAAATGTATACTTTTAATACTGATAGGCAAAATAACAGTGACTACTTCAAGACACTTTATTGGCCTTTATCTTGCACTAAATGTTGTAACCTTTATCCTTTGTCTGTACGCTGTGGACAGCTTGCTTGTAATCATGTACAGTCTTTCCTTTGACTGTAAGCACACAATAAAAGCCTTTCACAGGAACTTCGATACACATGACAATAATAAACTAAACTAAAAGCAAGGCATTTATGAAGTCTAGTGGATAGCAACTTGAAGTTAGTGTAGGCACTGTTACAAATTGCCCCATAATGGGAAGAATTATATTCATTCAGAAGTTCAGCAAGATCCCATTATAAAGTCATGGAGTCATCGACCATAGAAACATGCCCTTTGACCCAACATGTCCATGCTGACCAAGATGCCCCATCTATGCTAATCCCACCTGCCCATGTGTGCCCCATATCGCTCTAAACCTTTCCTGTACATGTCCAAATGTCTTTTAAATTATCAAACAGCAGTATTGTAGGCTGTAGCGCACATCAAGAATTATTTTTGTGATCTTCATTATCTTTCAGACTGATTATTTAGCAATGATTTCATCACATTACCTGGTTCATTAGTTTATAAGTTATAGGAGCAGAAGTAGGCCATTCGGCCCATCGAGTCTACACAGTAGATAAAAAATAATAAAGAAAGCTATTTTGGAGTTAGTACCATATTTACATATTACTGACATCTACATAGTAGTCTTCAAAATACATTAACACAACCAGAAAGAAGAAAGTGAATATAAATGTTCAAAGATTTTTATATCCTCAAAGAGAAACTCCCCTTCCCCCCTCAATTTTTGTATGAATCATCTGCAATGTTATTGCTGTGAAACGTTCATAATTCTGAACCAGGTTCTCGCGGGCATTTAATTATTGATCAAACCCCTTGAAAAATGAGAATGGCAATTTAAGATTTGTGTTATTCAGCAATATGTGACTCAGGCACAGTCTCTGTGATGTGCAGCTCCTTAAAGTGATATACAATGACCCAATGCAACTGTACAATGTGTCTTTCATCCAGCTGGATCTTGCGAAAGCAAATTCACTGGAGCTGAAGGTAGATGAAATATGCTGGAGAAACTCAGCGGGTGAGGCAGCATCTATGGAGAGAAGGAATTGGCGATGTTTCGGGTCGAGACCTTTCTTCAGACTGATGTTGGGGGGGGTGGCGGGGAAAAGAAAGGAAGTAGGCGGAGACAGTAGGACTTGTGGGAGAACTGGGAAGGGGAGGGGATGGAGGGAGAAAGCAAGGGCTATCTAAAATTAGAGAAGTCAATGTTCATACCGCTGGGGTGTAAACTACCCAAGCAAAATATGAGGTGCTGTTCTTCCAATTTGTGCTGGGCCTCACTCTGGCAATGGAGGAGGCCCAGGACAGAGAGGTCAGAGTGGGAATGGGAGGGGGAGTTGAAGTGCTGAGCAAATGGTTAATTATTTGCGGGGATTGCTGAATATGTTTTAATGGAATAATTTTTTTTATCTTGATTCATTTTTTATTGGCCTTCAGAGAATACCTTCTATACACTACTCAGTTTTTGTAATATTGCTATTACATTTATAACTCCTATTAATGATAGGCAGACATAGTTTATATTTTGTTAGCTTGTATGATTTCATTTTGGTTAAGCATTAAAATACAATTGGGATTCTTGAGAAATGGGTGGCATGGGGCGCAGCGGTAGAGTTTCCGCCTTACAGAGCCAGATTACGGGTGCTGTCTATACAGTTTGTACATTCTCCCCGTGACCGCGTGGGCTTACTCCGAGATCTTCGGTTTCCTCCCACACTCCAAAGACGCACAGGTTTATAGGTAAATTGGCTTGGTATTAATGTAAAATGTTCCCTAGTGTGTGTAGGATAGTGTTAACGTGCGGGGATCGCTGGTCGGTGCAGACTCGGTGGGCTGAAGGGCTTGTTTCCATGCTGTATCTCTAAACTAAACTAAAGTAAAGACGCGGGTTCGATCCTGACTATGCTGTCTGTACGGAGGTAATATGTTCTCTCTGTGACCTACATGTTTTCGCCCCGGGAGCTCCAGTTTCCTCCCACACGCCAAAGACGTACAGGTTTGTAGGCGAATTGGCTTGGTAAAATTGTAAATTGTTCCTAGTGTGTGTAAGATAAAGTTAGTGTGCGGGGATTGCTGGTTTGCACGGACTCGGTGGGGTGAAGGGCATGTTTCCGCGCTGTATCTCTATACTAAACTAAACTGACAGATTCTTGCCTTTTCCTGTAATGTGTGGCAACTATGTATTTTTAAAAACCAATATCCAAGCCCAAACACGTGCAGCTCTGACTCACAAAAGTCATTCTTCATTCTGCATCTGCCACACACCATGGGAATAGAGAGAGAGATTTCCAAAAAAATTCAAGCTGAGTTATTGTAATTGTGCATCACCATTACTCTATAAATAGAGCATGTAGTACATCACTGATGCCCGTCTCAGATGAAGCTTCAGTGCGAGATTACATCCATCAATTTGTCCCGTGCGAATTTGGCTTACTCATTGTCAGCACCCCTGCAGGCTTTTCACAATTTATCAAAAAGCACATCTGAATGAGTAACAATGACACATTTTAAAAGGTTTGTAAAAATACTCACAAACTAGTGTTTATATTTCAATCAGTCCCAACCCTCATATATGGTATATGCTACTTTTCCTTTTCATTCTGCTTTATTCCCTACATCCACATTCTTCCTCTCAACCACTCCCCGCTTTAACCAATGTTCAAGACTCAAATTTCACTAACCTTTGAGGATGGGAGTTCAACAGATTCATCATGTTCTTAGATTTTTAAACATACTCGTCTACCTGTGAAGATGAAGGCATGCTTGCCATAAAAAGATCAGGGCATAGAATATAAAAGCTGTGATGGTATATTGCAACTTTATAATTACTGGTTGGACCACACTTGGAGTATTCAATGCAGTTCTAGTCACTCCACTATAGGAAGGATGCGGTTGCACTGTAGAAACTGCAAAGATTTACCATGCTGTTGCCTGGATTGGATGACATTAGTTATGAGGAAAGTTTGGATTGACTAGACTTATTTTCCCTGGAGTCAAGGATGTGGAAGGGTGATCTACATTACATACATTTTCAAGCCATAGATGGGGAAGGTAGAATGAAAAACAAGAGGTTTGAGGATTAAGGTGAGAGTAGGGAGTTTTAAGGGGGTTGGGACGGTACAATTTTTACATAGATGATGGTTGATATCTTGACTTCGCTGCTAGACAAGGTGATTAAATCACCATGCTTAAGAGATATTTAGAAAACCATCTGACTAGACAATACTTAGAAGAATGCAGAAATAATGTGGACGTGCAGAAGGATGAAAGGTTTGGCTTGGACAGGATGGGGCCTGAGAGGTGGTGACAGTGGTGGTGGTGTAGGTAGGCGTGGCAGGGGTGGTGGTGGCAGCGGCGGTGGTGGTAGGCACGGCCTAGGAGCAGCCGGAATGGTGGTGGGCACTGCCTACGCACGGCAGTTATGGCAGCTGTGGCGGTGGTACTGACTGCGCCGGTAGAGGTGGCGCAAGCGGCTGCCGCTGCGAGCGGAGGGGGCAGCCGTCAGTTGGTCAGTCCACTATAACCAAAATAAAGAGGTCTGTTAAAACAAAGGTTTACTGTACCTTCTTCAATTCCAACGCTGCAGTGGCACAGGAATGAAGTTCCTGGCTCATGGATTTTAAAGGAAAGAATGGAATCAGCTGCCACCCAACTCACATCAGCTTTCCTCAAGTTCCCTCACAATCCCGAGAGTGTGCAGCAATCTATCCCTTGTTATAAGTCTGACTGAAACCATAAGATTTTCACAGGCCAGAGCTCTAATGGCAGTGGCATAGAGGAGAGTCAGTGCCTAGGAGACCCGATTCCAGACCGGCATTATTTCAACATGCTGCTTTCTTCCTGCTCTCTCAGAGCTTCGACGGATCAGTGGGGATGAAAATGCATAACTAGATGGAATGGCAATGCCTATGGCCCAACTCACAACTCTAGTGACCTGGGTTCAAATCTGACATCCACTGACATCCAAGTGGAGTTCAAGAAGACACATAAAATAGCTGCTTCACCAGGCACCGCCCTATGTGCAGGAGTTTAAAAGTCATGTTACAGGTGTACAAAAAGCTGGTTCGGCTGAACTCGGGTATCGTGTGCAGCTCTGGTCACCACAGTTCAGAGAACATGTGATGAAGCCACAGAGTAGGCAGAAAAGATACACAGGTACTGTATGTGGCCTGGATTTGAGTGCTTGAGTCATAACAAGAAATTGGATAGGACAGGGCGGCACAGTGGGCCGAAGGGCCTGTTTCCGTGCTGTATCTCTAAAACTAAAAATTAAAGGATATTTCTGTTTTCCCTGGAGTAAGAGGTAACGTAACAGAGGTTTACTCATTTATAAAGGGCATAGGTTGGATAGATAGCCAGAAACTGTTTAAATGGTAATGGTGTCTCAGACAGGAGGTGATGAGTTTAAGGTCAGAGGGAGGAAGTTGAATGGGGTTCTGAAGAGAACATTTTTCATACAAAGTGCAGTTGATATATCTAGAATAAGCTGCCAGAGGAGGTGGTAGAAGCTGGAACCCATAACATTTAAGAGTTACGGTGGCACAGCGATAGAGATGCTGACCTACAGTGAATGCAGCGCCGGAGACCCCGGTTCGATCCCAACTACGGGTGCTGTCTGTACGGGGTTTGGACATTCTCCCTGTGACCTGTGTGGACTTTCTCCGAGATCTTTGGTTTCCTCCCACACTAAAAAGACGTAAATGTAAATGTAAAAATTGTCCCTAGTGGGTGTAGGATAGTGTTAATGTGCGGGGATCGCTGGTCAGCGTGGACCCAGTGGGCCGAAGGGCCTGTTTCTGCACTATATCTCTGAACGAAACTAAACTAAACGAGACATCTGGACAGTTACTTGAATGAGAAGGGCAAAGAGTACAGAATTAAAGCAAGCAAGTGGAGTTAGTATTGATAGACATGCTGGTCAGCATAGAAGCAATAGGCCTAGGGACCTATTTCTCTGCTGTACACCTCTTTAATTTATGTTTAATCCACTCATTCCTGTTGGATAAACATTCATACAGCAATCCTTGTTTGTATGTATTTTTTCTATTACGTGCCCCCTCAATGCAGACACTAAAACCCATGCAAATTGTTTTATGTTCATTAGAATGAGTGAATAAAAACTTTAGTATCACATGTGACAAGTCACAGTGAAATTCCTTGCCTGCACACCAAGGTATGCAATAGTCGCCACATAAAGGGCGGCGACATGGAGGTTTGCAATCCTCCATGATTAAAACAAAATCTTACATTATATGTCTTCTTAATTTTCCTTCATCCACAAAGAATGGGTTCAATTTGGACTCTACCCATGACTGCAGTTTTTCAGAGGTGGTTAACACTTGCATGGTGCATTGGGGTATAGTTGCCCTTGCTCTGAGCCTCCAAGCTGAGAAGGTTGATTACTTGCTTATGCACTATTCCCATTTTAGATTCATCTTAGATTAAGAGGAGCTCCAACTGAAAAATGTCCTTCAGTGGAGAGAACAATGCTATATAGAGACTAAAGCCTTTTAACACAAAGCAGAAGAAGCGTGAAAACAGTACCAAAAGTATATACAGAAATAGGCAATGTTATATATGCCAATTTAATTTATATTTTAGAAACTTGGGTGGCACGATGGCGCAGCGGTAGAGTTGCTGCCTTACAGTGCTTACAGCCCGGAGACCCGGGTTCGATCCTGACTACTGGTACTGTCTGTACATTCTTCCCGTGACCGCGTGGGCTTTCTCCGAGATCTTCAGTTTCCTCCCACACTCCAAAGACGTACAGGTATGTACAGGTTGGTTAATTGGCTTGGAGCATGTGCACATTGTCCCTAGTGTGTTTAGGATAGTGTTAATGTGCGGGGATCGCTGGTCGGCACGGACTCGGTGGGCCGAAGGGTCTGTTTCCGTACTGTATCTCTAAACTAAAAAACGAATCTTGCAGAGATTGACATAATTAATAAATTCATGTCATACTGTAGGTGCAGAATCATTCAGCCCATCAAATCTACCATGCCATTAAATCATGGCTGATCTATCTTTCCCTCTCAAACCCATTCTCCAGCTTCTCATCATAACCCCCGACATCCTTACTCATCAAGAATCTGCCAATCTCCGCTTTAAAAATGCCCAATGACTGGGCCACAGCCGTTTGTGGCAAAGAATTCCACAGATTCACCACTTTGACTAAAGATTATAGCTGCAATCTCAATGAGTGTTTGTCTATAAACAATGATTCATACCATTTCACTGAGAGTTCTGTGTCTTCTCACAAAGATTTAGTCGATCATTAAACATTATGGCTTTATCACCAGCTGAAATGTCACATGAAACAACCCAAACAGTACTTCACCTGCGTTCTAAAGAAAGAGTTGCACTGAAGAAAACCTTGCAAAATCCCTGGTATGATAATTAGTGAAAAAATACATCATTTACTGGTGCGAGTAAATTCTTTACATCAGAGGGTAATCAATTTTAATTTGACATAATCACTTAATCCTATTTTGCCGACTTTGTTATGCTGTGGAAAGGCACTCGGTAGGAAAGGAAAAATACATCTCGGGAGTAGGAGTTGGTAAGAGGATCTGTGGAATTTGCACTTGCCACAATGCTACAAGTTCAGCAGATGCTTTAGAAATTATGGGATATCTCATAAAACAAGTATTGCTCTGGCAGCTTTTTAAGGCTTGTTCATTTCTCAGGTCATTTTGAACTTTGCGGACAATATATAATGGTTTCAACGACAGCATAAAAATGAAAGATGCTTTTCCTTACTTTCTTCACATGACCTGGCAACTACAACACAAATGGAGTAATTCATGGAGTAAGTGTGAAATGTGAAAAACAAGTGTAGAAAGATTACCAGGTTAATAAATAGCCGACAGTTAACCAATTTGAAAATCTCCAATACAAAACAAAATATTCTTCTTGCAGAAAGTCAACAGTGGTGAAAAAGATCATGGCTTAAATTCTAATCTCAGGGAATATTTGATTTGTGCTGCAAATCTTTCACCTAGGACTAACCTGTCAAGAATGTTTTAATTTAAGACCATATTACATACTTCACCAACTAGTGAAGCATTAAGGTGTCCCTATATCAGAATACGAGGCCAGGGATATTGAACTTTGGAATTAATGCCTGTTGGAAGTATGAATACTGGTGCACCTTTTTTCCCCTGGCACTTGTCCCACTTGTACAGCACAATGGCACTGCTGGTTGACCTGCTGCTTTACAGTTCCAGCAACTTGGGTTCAATTTTAACTTTAAACACTGTCTGTGTGGAGTTTGCACATTTTCACTGTGACTGTGGGGATTACCTCAGGGTTCTCTGTTTTCCTCACATCCCAAAACAAATCTATAATTTTAGGTTGCAGAGACAAGAGTATACTTGTCTGAAGTCTGTAGATAGGTCCCGACACATCACATAGAAACATAGAAAATAGGTGCAGGAGTAGGCCATTCGGCCCTTCGAGCCTGCACCACCATTCAATATGATCATGGCTGATCATCCAACTCAGTATCCTATCCCTGCCTTCTCTCCATACCCCCAGATCCCTTTAGCCACAAGGGCCACATCTAACTCCCTCTTAAATATAGCCAATGAACTGGCCTCAACTACCTTCTGTGGCAGAGAATTCCACAGATTCACCACTCTATATGTAAAAAATTATTTTCTCATCTCGGTCCTAAAAGACTTCCCTCTTATCCTTAAACTGTGACCCCTAGTTCTAGACTTCCCCAACATCGGGAATAATTTTCCTGCATCTAACCTGTCCAACCCCTTAAGAATTTTGTAAGTTTCTATAAGATCCACCCCTCAATCTTCTAAATTCTAGCGTGTACAAGCCGAGTCTATCCAGTCTTTCTTCATATGAAAGTCCTGCCATCCCAGGAATCAGTCTGGTGAACCTTCTCTGTACTTCCTCTATGGCAAGAATGTCTTTCCTCAGATTAGGAGACCAAAACTGTACGCAATACTCCAGGTGTGGTCTCACCAAGACCCTGTACAACTGCAGTAGAATCTCCCTGCTCTTATACTCGAATCCTTTTGCTATAAATGCTAACATACCATTTGCTTTCTTCACTGCCTGCTGCACCTGCATGCCTACTTTCAATGATTGGTGTACCATGACACCCAGGTCTCGTTGCATCTCCCCTTTTCCTAATCGGCCACCATTCAGATAATAGTCTACTTTCCTGTTTTTGCCACCAAAGTGGATAACCTCACATTTATCCACATTATACTGCATCTGCCATGCATTTGCCCACTCACCCAACCTATCCAAGTCACCTTGCAGTCTCCTAGCATCCTCCTCACAGCTAACACTGCCCCCCAGCTTCGAGTCATCCGCAAACTTGGAGATGTTGCATTCTGGTGCGCTAGTATGGGTGTTGTGGGCTGAAGGGACTGGTTTCCAGAGGGCTAGTATGGACTGTGGGCCGAATGGATTCTTGGGCTGGCGGCTCAGTCACTCAAGCCTGTTGTGCTGGCAGCTCACTCACTCACAGCTGGTGCGCTGGCAGTTGACTCACGGCTATTCCTTGAAATTCCATTTCAAGCAGGGTGCAAGGCCACTAAAGACAGCGAGTCGTGACCTCTCCCTCCTCCATCTTGCAGAGACTGAGCCATGCCCACACTTCTGGGTTTTATAGTCCCTCCCACCAGAAGGGGCGTGGCCTTCATGGCGTGATTGACAGAAGAGAGAATCTCAACATTTTTAAAACACTAATAACTCGTTTATTTTTCATCAATGGGAAACATCCTCAGCACCTGATGAGCGGAGGGGAACTCCGAGTAAGATGGCCAAAAATCACAGCCGTACGTGGTAGAGTTTTTTCTAAAATCAATATAAAGAGCAAACGGGAAGTGGTCAAGATTAGACTTTTAATTATATAGAAGGCAAGCCAACTTTAATTAGGCAAGGCAACTTTAATTAGGCAAGGCAACTTTAATTAGGCAAGGCAACTTTAATTAAGCAAGGCAACTTTATAGGCAAGGCAACTTTAATTAGGCAAGGCAACTTTAATTAGGCAAGGCAACTTTAATTAGGCAACACTGCTTTAGCATTTCCAAACCAAAGGCAACACAGCTTTAGCATTTCCAGACCAAAGGCAACACAGCTTTAGCATTTCCAAAACAAAGGCAACACAGCTTTAGCATTTCCAAACCAAAGGCAACACAGCTTTAGCATTTCTAAACCAAAGGCAACACAGGTTTAGCATTTCCAAACCAATGGCAACACAGCCTTAGCATTTCCAAACTATATTTTCAAACCACATTAAGGGCACTGACAGGTCAGTATAACCACTCAGTTTAGTAGACATGTGTTCAGTGTTATTCACAGGTCAGACTGAGATATGTGACCCTATTGCTTCCCCCCCATCTTGCAGAGACTAACTGAGGCACTCAACACTTCCGGGTTTTATAGTCCCTCCTGAAGGGGCATGGCCTTCAGGAGAGAGAATCTCAACATTTTTTAAACACTAATAACTCTTTTATTTTTCATCAATGGGAAAAATCCTCTTGTCCTGCGCAGCGGAGGGGGAGTGAGATGGCCAAAAATCACAGCCGTAAGTGGCAGCGTTTTCTCTAAAATCAATATACAGAACAACAGGAAGTGGTCAAGATCATACTTTTAATAATATAGATGTGGATGATAATGTACAAGGCACGGTGACATGGTAGCACAGCGGTAAAGTTGCTGCCTTACAGTGCCAGAGACCCCAGTTCAATACTGATCATGAGTGCTGTCCTTACTGAGTTTGTACATTCTCTCTGTGACCATGTGGGTTTTCCCTAGGTGCTCCAGTTTCCTCCTGCATTCCAAAGACATGGAGGCTTGTAGGTTAATTGGCTTTGGTAAAGATGGTAAATTGTCCCTAGCATGTAGGATAGTGCTAGTGTACGGGGATCGCTGGTCGGTGCGGACTCGGTGTGCCAAAGGGCCCATTTCTGTGATGTATCGCTAAACTAAGGTAAACATGATTAGTAAGTTTGCAGATGACACTAAAGCAGGTCACTTTTGTAGAGAGCGAAGATGGTTGCCAAAGTTTACAGCAGGATCTTCATCAGTTGGGTAAGTGGGCTGAGGGGTAGTTAATAGAGTTTTATGCAGATAAGTGTGAGGTGTTGCGTTTTGGGAAGTTAAACCAGGGCAGGATCTAAACAGTGAATGGCAGGGCCATGTGGAGTGCTGTAGATCAGAGGGATCTAATAGTACAGGTACATAGTTCACTGAAAGTGGCATCACAGGTAGATAGGGCGGTCAAAGCAGCTTTCGTTACATTGGCCTTCATCAGTCAGGGTATTGAGTATAGAAGCTGGGATATTATGTTACAAGATGTTGGTGAGGCCAAATTTGCAGTATTGTTTTCAGGTTTGGTTAACCTATTATAGGAAAGATGTTGTCAAACTGGAAAGAGTGGAGATTTACAAGGATGTTGCCAGGATTGAGTGTCTGAGCTATAGGGAGAAGCTGGGACTCTATTCTTTAGCGCGCAGGTTGATGAGGGGTGATCTTATTGATCTGCATAAGATCATGAGGGGAATATATACAGACTTTTGCCCAGAGTGGAGGAACCAGAGGACAAAGGTTTAAGGTGAGGGGAAAGATTAAATAGAAATGTAAGGGGTAACTTTTTCATGCAGAGGGTGGTGGGAACATGGGAAGAGCTGCCATAGGAGATAGTTGAGGCAAGTATTGTAACATTTAAAAGATATTTGGACAGGTACATGGATAGGAAAAGTTCAGAGGGATAGACACAAAAGGGACTTTTCCATTTCCCGTCCCCCAACTCCCAGTCTGAAGAAAGGTCTCGACCTGAAAGTTCACCCATTCCTTCTCTTCAGAGATGCTGCCTGTCCCCCCGAGTTATTCCAGCATTTTGTGTCTATCTTCAGTTTAAACCAGCATCTGCTGTTGCTTCTTACAGGAGGTTTAGAGGGATATGGGTCAAACACGGTCAGGTGGGACTAGCATAGTCTGGAGCATCGTAGTCAGGATGGGCAGGTGGTGTCAAAAGGCACATGACTCTATAACTAACTGGGGGAAAGTTGAAGGGAATTTGGAAGAATACAATTGTTTGGGGTTGCATTGGTGTTAGATGATGAGCTTGATTGTTGTTAGGGACTCAGCAAGTGAAAGAGACTTTTTCTGAGTTGTATCTTTCTACGAGTCTATAACAATTATATTTTAATAAGATATCAGTAATTAGTAATTACATTTAGAAAATGCAGGCACTTTTGATATCCAGGACTTTCTTTCATAATCCTTCCAAGTTTGGAGTATCTCCAATATTTCACTAGATTGTGTGGAACTTGCACCAAGATCACATTTAACTAAAAGAAAGCCAACATTACAGGAATCAGGGCACTCCAAACCAGTATTCCGGCCTTCACATAGAAAGATTGTATAAGCTTCATATGGCAGAATGCCACAAGGAACCAAGTAGGCTTTCTCAATGAACTTTGAACACAGTCTGTGTGACCTGGACAGAATGCAAGAGATAGTCATACAGAGACACAACAAAATGGAATTTATACTAAAAAAGGGAACAAATAAAGTAATCAAACCACAATGAAATGTTTAACCATGTGTCTTAGAGGCATAGAGTGAAGGAGGTTTACAGAATGGAAACAGGCCTCTTGGCCCAACTTTCCCATGCCAACCAACAAGTCCCATCTAAACTGTTCTCACATGCCTGTGGTTAGCCCATATCCCTCGAAACCTATACTATCCATGTAAACCTATCCAATCCATATTGGGTCTTCTCTTTTAAACTAATGGTCTGGCTCTCCAAGAAACAAATCAACTGAAAATTACCAATCATGGTTCCATCCAAAACCTTTAGAAATGTTAATGCATAATCTATTGCTGGAGTTAATTGCAAATATCAATAAACCTCAAATTTTCCATCAAACACATTTGCAAGACAATGGTCAAAACATCAAATGTTTTTGAATGATTAATATCAGTAAATGGGAATGAGTAGATACCATTTCACAAGTTTGCAGCAAACAGAGCAGATTAAGATGTTAAGATGTTAACATCATGGGTGGTTGGGGACTGGGAGGAAGTTGGGTATGATTTTGCATTATGTTAAAAAAAAAAGCTTTGAAGGTGAAGTAGCAAATTGCAAAAGAACTGCAGACAGGAGAGATTCCTCCATGTGATCACCGAGGCAAATTGACAACTAACAAGGTTGAAAAAAAGCATGCATTTGACCATTGTTTAAAGTTCAAGAGAATAGCTGATAGTATTTGCAAAGAATTTGAGTAGATTAGCTGTGATAGTCTATCATTTTGTGAATTGTATGCTGTGTGAGCACTGACCAATTTGACCACAAATGGATTGACTCAAGTCAAATTGGGGAATTATTGTCCCCATAGGTAGGTTGATCCAGAAGATTAGGATGCACGAATTTAACAGTGACTTGGTCGTATGGATTCATAACTGGCTTACAGAAAGCAGACGGTTGTGGTGGGAGGACAATATTCAGGCTGGAGGTCTGTGACCGATGGAGTATTGCAGGGCTCTGTACTGGGACCTTTGTTGTTTGTGATGTAGATAAGTGACTCGGAAGTAAACGTGGGTGTGTTGGTTTGTAATTTTGCAAATGACATCAAGATTGCTGAGATTCCAGACTGCGAGAAAGGCTGTCAAAGTGTACACCGATATAGGCTGGCTAATGAATAGAACAGAGAAATGGCAGGAGGAGATAGTTTAATTTATTACTATTATTATTATTATTGTCACATGTACCACGGTAGAGTGAAAATCTTATTTGTTAATCTGAGCAAGTTTGTGGTGTTGAATTTTGGATGGTCAAATTCCAGGGGAATGTATACAATTAATGGAAAGATCCTTAATAGCATTTATGTACAGAGGGATTTTAGGATCAAAGTCCATAACTCCCTGAAAGTAGCAACACTAATAGATAGAGTGGCAAAGGCAGCATATGGTTTCATTTGTCGGGGCATTTGTTATAAGAGTCAGGAAGTCATGATGGTCAGGCCGTATTTGGAGTATTGCATGCAGTTTTGGTCGCCCCATTGCACGAAGAATATTGATGCTTTGGAAGGGCTGCAGAGGAGGTTTACCAGACTGATGCCTGGATTAAGGGGTATTAGCTACAAGGAGACATTGGACAGACTTGGATTGTTCTCTTTAGATTGCCGAAGGTTGCAGGGAGATTCATAGAAGGATATACAAATTATAAGAGGCATAGATAGGGGGCACAATCAAAACATATTTTCCAGGATGGAAATATCAAATACAAGAGGGCATAGCTTTAATTTGAGGTCAACATTTAAAGGAAACGTGCAGGACAGGTTTTTTTTAAATTGCAGAGGGTAGTGAGTGCCTGCAATGTGCTGCCGGGATCGGAGGTGGAGGAAGATATGGTAATGGCATTTAAGAGACTTTTGAATAGGCACATAGAAATGCAAGGAATGGAGGGATTATGAATTATGTGCAGGTAGGTAAGAGATGGTCTTGCCATTATGTTCGTCATAGACATTGTGGGCCAAAGGTCCTGTCACTGTGCTGTACTGTACTCTCCTTGTTCTATAGAATCAGTGGAAGATAAGATCTGCAAACTGTTGTAACATTATGTGTGTTCACCCATTCCTTCTCTCCAGAGATGCTGCCTGTCCCGTTGAGTTACCCATTCCTTCTCTCCAGAGTTGCTGCCTGTCCCACTGAGTTACCCATTCCTTCTCTCCATAGATCCTGCCTGTCCCGCTGAGTTATTCCAGCTTTTTGTGTCAATCTTTTGTTGTAACACTAACATTGTAGCATTATGCATGTACTCTGATATTTTTCTCTTTGCAATACCCAGTTGTACTCGTATATGACTTTATTGTAGTCATGTGTAGCATGATTTGACTGGATAGCATGCAATTTATTTTTACCGTCTTGGTACTCCAGACAATAATAAACCTAAATCAACATTAAAAAATGATTAGCAGGACTCCAAGAAGAGACTTTAAATTTGTCTCCAGCTATGGAACAGAACAAGTAACTGTTATACCCACACCTGAAATTGAATTCCATTGCCACCAGGTTATCCAGCCGTTGTCTGATAGGGCTTTAAATTATTGCTCGACTCAATGCTACTATTCTAATTGTAATCATTCTATTGGATCAATGCTGTTTATGCTCCCCATTGCAGGGACTGCTGATGGATCTTATTCAGCAGGTTTCCTCTTTCATTCCAGCTTACTATATATTGTGGTCTAAATGTAATCAGGCAGCCTCCTTGAATTTGCAGGATAGGGATCTTAGCTGCATTATTAAAGAAATGGATTTGCAATCTTATTGATCAACAGAGCCTGTCCCTGGGATTTCAAGAGTCAAGAGTGTTTCATTGTCATATGTCCCACATAGAACAATGAAATTCTTACATGCTGCAGCACAACAGAATATGTAAACATAGTACACTGTAAACAATATGATAAACAAGAGAAAGAAAGAAAAAGTTCAGTGTGTGTATATATACACACACATACTCACAAATACATACATATATATATATACACATATTCAAAAAACAAACAGTAGTGCAATAATAATAATAATTACAATAGTCTTTTGAAGTTCAGAGCTTATTTGAGGTTGCAGTGTTTAATATTAAGATTAAACGAGAACTTACCAAGTTTGAAGTTTGATCTTTATTTTATGAGGAGTTACGTTGGTGATTACGTGAAGACGGCCCGTCAGGGCGCATGCGCGTCAATCTTCAAAGCAGCGGCATGAAATCACAGATAACACAATATTTGAAGTAACATATTAAGATGAGCAACATGACAACTACCATATGACCTTTTTTATGAGAGAGGGTTGGGCGTGGCGGGCACGTAATCACCAACGTTACTCCTCATAAAATAAAGATCAAACTTCAAACTTGGTAAGTTCTCGTTTAATCTTACTATTTTACTTCGGAGTCACGTTAGTGACTATGTGAAGGGTTCAAAGCTCTGTGATTTTATGCCGCAGATCCAAATCCCGGCTTCTCACTGCATTGATTGACTTTCGATGAGAAACAATCAATAATGCGTTAAACATGAAATGTGAATATCATGCAGTAACAATTGATTTGAATAATCAAAACAACCAGTAACCCCTCTATCCCAGGGGAAACTAAACAGGACTTCATCCTTTTTAGATTCCTTTATTGTCATTCAGACCTTTCGGTCTGAACGAAATTTCGTTGCCTGCAGTCATACATACAATAAATAACAAAACACACAATAAACACAAATTAACATCCACCACAGTGAGTTCACCAGGCACCTCCTCACTGTGATGGAGGCAAAAGTCTTAAAGTCGCTGTCTCTTCCCTCTTTGTTCTCCCTCTGCGCCGAGGCGATCCAGGCTTCTGACGCTGTGACCCTGCCGGGTGATGGTAAGTCAGTCCCGCGGCTGAATCCGTGCTCCGTCCGCGACGGGCCGGTTCAAACTCCGCGGCCCGGGGTGGCCGAAGCTGCCGCCCTCCAGTCCGGTGGACGCAGCTGTAGTTGCGGGAGCTCCAGAAAAACAGGTCACCAACCTGTGACCTGCAAGCTCCCGACGATGTCGTCCACCGGGCCCGCGGCCGAGCCTCCGGATTCAGGTCGCCACCAGTGTCCTCGGTCGCCACCGCCGGAACGCCACCACAGCCCCGAAGCAGGCCAGCCCCGCGCTGGTAAGTCCTGGCTCTGCCTCCGGAGCCTCGAGGTCAAATCCTGAATTTGCAAACAGCCTCTCGCCGATCGGCAATCAGCCGATAGTAAAAAAATTTAAACAATTCATTTGACCACCCGGCACCTGTAAGAATATGGCCGATGTGAACATCCATCGCCCTAGCCGACGATGTTGCTGCTGCACTAGAGGAAAAGGATATATACACTTTAGTGTTAATACCTGCCTGAATCAACATTTGCTTTAAACCACCTTGAGATAGTCTGCACTGACATTCTCCTATGTGGCTACATGTAACTAATAAACAATGCTGTTTCCACGTTTCTTAAGGTCTTTATAGCTTCAACATAATGAAAATAAATGTGCCATTACACATAAACATGGATCAGTAGATTATGCTGAAACAAAATTTTAACAAACCTGTGACACCTGGCCTGCTCCGTTTGAGCAGGACGGAAATATATAACATAACATTCTCTTCAGCAACTTCCATCCTGTCCAGCAGAAGCTTTTGCAAACTCTGCACTTGCTATGCTGAACCAATGCCATGAGCATAACCACTTTCATGATTAGTTTGGCAAATTCAGAGACATGACAGGAACCTACTGTCGAAGCATCTTGAGGACCACACTTACATCCCAGATCGTCATATACCTGGGTTTAGGAGGTTTAGAGTTGAAATTCCTTTCATCAATCCAACTCTGATATGATGAAACCCAATAGGATCTTTCCTGACCCCATCAAAACCATACGAGGACAAAGCACTTAAAGCTGTATTAATGGTGCTATAACTGAGCCCCTCATCATCGTAGAGTGTCAACAGGAACTCTAAAATATCCACAATACCTGCAGTACTATAGTCAATATTATTTTGTACACAATATTGCTCCCATTTTTTTTACATAAGTAATATACTCCTTTTGAGTACTCTTTCTCCAGGCTACAGTGAGCATGTCCACCGTTCACCCAGTCAGTCCTTGCTCCAGGTATGGCCTTCTTAAAACCTGCAAATTAACAAGTCAATACTATCACATAACAGATGACTTTCCCGTGTTAGCGGATGCTCCAGTCAATTCCTACGCTTGGGAACCACCAAAAAGAGGTTGGATCCCTAACTGTAACATCAAAGGGAACCATGCTTGATTTGGCCAATTAGGTATTACAAGCTCCCCCAAAGCGGCATCGTGCTTGATTTCTTGCAGACTCCGACCTATTAGGCAAAATGGTAGGAAAATATATAAAACATACCACCCCAATGTAACGTCAAAGTATCAATTGCAACTGCCTCCTGGTCTGGTTCCCATGAAACCTATTTAGGCTGCTGATGGTTGAACCTTGATGCAAAACAAACCGATATCTGGCATTCATATATAAGTACTATATTATTGAACACCTCCTGGTTCAACATCCAATCTATGTTGTCATGGAACTTTCGTGACTTGGCGTCTGTTACTATGTAGAATCTACCTGGTAGATAAATAGCTGAAATATCTTTTTCAATGCACCAGGCCCAAATGTGATTAGCCAATCTGTCACAAAATTCCGACTTGATTCCACCGATGTGATTAATATATATGCCACTTGCGTAGTATTGTCAATCTGAAACTGAACATGCAGATTACATTTGTTAGAGCAATAAGCCTCTTAATAGTTAATTGTCCATGTCTGCAGAAGCGATGCCTCTTGCTCAGTCCATCTGCCTCCACAGCTGAAACTCGTATCCGTGACACCTCACCCGAGTGCACTAACATTCATCTGCAAAATCATGGAAGGCTGGTCAAGCATTACCTTGCTATAACTTCTGGACACATGGTGAATCCACCATTGCAAATCAGAAATAGCCTTTACTGATAACTGCATAGGTCTACTATAATGACCCGAATGTATCCTTAATGCCTCCATTACCTTGATACACCTATCAATGAGCTCTACCCTTTTTTCCCTGGGCAGAGTCACTTAATTGAATCAATTGTGACCCAAATAGTCAGGTGTTAATTTGGATTCCTCTGGATGGCTAATGCCCAATCTTTGAAAATTGGATTTAACAACTATCACCTGTTACTTCAGCTGTTCTCTTGGATACCCCTGTAATCAAGATATCATAGAGATAAGCCATGAGCACCTGACCCTGGCCTCTCAGCATGCCTATTATAGGTTTTAACAATTTTGTTGCCATAGTTGATCCATCCAGGTGAATTTCAAATATCCTTATCCTGCAAATAAACAGACATTGAGTAATGCGCATCTTTAAGCTCTATAGTCACCATATAGCATCCTCTTGACCCAGTTGCTTGGCAGTGACAATTCCATCTTACAATGTCTGTACTATATCCCCATCCTTTTTTGGCCTGGGAAAATATTAGACACAAATTGATGGGGTTGGTGAACCAACTTTACCATTACACCTTTATCACATAAGCTTGCAAGCGCAGTCTAAACATCCATCTGTTCTGTTAATGAAAACTGAATAGTTCTCCCAAGAACATGTTGAATGTGCAAATCACAATTTGGATTGAAATCCATTTGAAACCTTTGAATAACACCCTGTATAAGCAGAGCTAAGGTAATTTGCTTCCATTCATCCCAGAAACAGATGTAATGTACCCCAGATTTAAGTTGTGTCACATTTGATATGTGCACCTGAGAACCAGGCCCACCTACCTCCTTGGTACCTGGTGGATGTTTGACCATGTTCCCGCTTCGTTTGTAGGGGTACTTTCTTTTTTGGAAGCTTGCCGACTGCCGGTGGCTTGATCAAGCCCACCGTCTTTGCCTTGTCATCCATGTCCTTGACACTCTTGACGAGGTCCTCTCCGAAGAGTAGGTTTGCCGGCTGTATGTTGCTAGGCTGGAAAAATACTGCAATCTTGGAATTAATGGTGGGACCGAATGGCACTTTCCCTGAGACAATTTATCTCAAAAATGGGTGCTACAAAGCAACCCTAG
The DNA here is from genome assembly GCA_038087875.1 of Malacoraja senta. Lineage (NCBI taxonomy): Eukaryota > Metazoa > Chordata > Chondrichthyes > Rajiformes > Rajidae > Malacoraja > Malacoraja senta. The sequence goes on from JAXLNO010005986.1 coordinate 80,538, forward strand.
TACCTCTTGATGCGTCTCCGACACATGCCCTCCATCCACCGTTCTCGTGAACGCCGTGATCCTGAGCCAAGTAATTTCAGGATTCTCTGCAGCTTCATCTCCTGGGCATTGCACGCCCATGCCCGTCTGGCTCCATATCACCCGGTTCACCCGGTTCACTGCTGGCACCTTCAGCAACTCGCAGTTACCCCGGTCTCTTGGTGATTCCAGCCTCTGACTGGACAGCGAATTGTACTGCCAGAGATGGGAACTCTGACAACGGCCGTTCTTCGCTAGTCAACAAATTCTCCGTCAGAGTCGGGTCAAAACTGAGCTGACCCTCTGCAAGCGCCTTTTAAATGAGGGTGCTATCCAGCAGCCTCTATATTGTGGAGGCCAGCTCTTCTCCCAGTGGCACTCCATACTCTGACGGGACAGCGAATCGTGCTGCCAGAGAATGGACCTCTGACAACGGCTGTTCTTCGCTAAGTTCCAAGTCTCCGTCAGAGTCGGGGTCAGAACTTAGCTGACCCTCTGCACTCACCTCATGCATGAGGGTGCTTTAAGCAGCCCTCTACCAGGTGCTGCCGGCGTGGCCTTTCTGCAGCCTACCGCCCAAATGTTGGCTTTGGTGCTTTTTAGCACTGAGTCTGAAGTCACCCCGCTCCCGGTCGGCGACTGTGCAGGGGTACGAGGCAGCCGCTCACAGACCGCATTCCCGCGTCTCTCCTATGCTTTACCTGTGGCTGCCCTCCCCCTGGTCGTCTTCATCATGGTGCTGCCTGTAATAAAAAACACAGAGCACCACAAAAAAGGAACTTTCCCCTCCAGCTAAGTTTCTCACTTAGCTGGAGCTTTAAAACTATAAAAGTACTTTAAAAGTACTTGCTACAGGAGGAGCTCTGTCCTCCCCTGCTCGTCTTCACCATGGTGCTGCCTGTGACAAAACACAGAGCACAGCACCACAGTAAAGGAAACTGTTTTACTCCAGCTAAGTTTCTCACTTAGCTGGAGCTTTAAAACTCTTTAAAAATTACTCTAAAAGTACTTACCACGGGAGGAGCTCTGTCCTCCCGCTGTCCGTGCGCCAATGCGACCGACGTAATGATGCGCATGCGCCCTGACGGGTCTTCTTCACGTAGTCACTAACGTGACTCCGAAGTAAAATAGCCTGATTGCTGTAGGGAAGAAGCTGGACGTTAGTTTTCAGGCTCCTGCACCTTCTTCCCGATGCAGGGGTAAAATGAGTGTATGGCCAGGATGGTGTGGGTCTCTGACGATGCTGGATGCCTTTTTGAGGCAGCGACTCCGATAAATCCCTTCGATGGTGGGGAGGTCAGAGCCGGTGATGGACTGAACAATAGCAAATTAAGGATAAATAGATGAATACATTTATTTCCTAGAGCCTACACCTCTGTCTATAAATAAGAGCTTGTAGAAATTCAGCCCCATGCTGCTGATTATTAAATACATTCAGTTTACTAATCTTTCTTATAGGGATATGGATCCATCAATGGCAGGTAGCTAGACTTTAAAAACATCATTGTGGTTTGATTGTGGTTTGCAAACCTTGGCTCCTGTGTCTGGCCTCAAAGTAATTTGTCCTTTTGACTATTTACTGAGTTATGGGCTCAGTAAATGTCAGGAACATTGCACCATTAATTTACCTTTAAATAACATTGTGCTTCCAACCATGATTCTAGCTGGCAAGCATTTCACCTCATCTCTTGGCCAAGACACAACAGTACAAAATGCTCAGCTTAGAGTATTAATGAAATGAGTGAAGTGCTGAAGTAGACAAAAGTACTGGAGAAACTCAGCGGGTGCAGCAGCATCTATGGAGCGAAGGAAATAGGCAACGTTTCGGGTCGAAACCCTTCTTCAGACTGATGTAGGGTGGTGGGGGGGACTGGGGGAGGAAAGGAAAAAGGAAGAGGAGGAGCCCGAGGGCTGAGGGAGAGCTGAGAAGGGGAGGAGACAGCAAGGGCTACCGGAAATTGGAGAATTCAATGTTTATGCCGCTAGTGTGCAGACTGCCCAAGCGGAATATGAGGTGCTGCTCCTCCAGTTTCCGGTGGTGCTCACTCTGGCCATGGAGGAGGCCCAGGACAGAGAGGTCGGATTCGGAATGGAAGGGGGAGTTGAAATGCTGAGCCACCGGGAGATCAGGTTGGTTAATGTGGACTGAGCGGAGGTGTTCGGCGAAATGATCGCCAAGCCTACACTTGGTCTCACCGATTTAGATCAGCTGACATCTAGAGCAGCGGATGCAATAGATGAAGTTGGAGGAGATCCAGGTGAACCTCTGTCGCACCTGGAACGACTGTTTGGGTTCTTGAATGGAGTCGAGGGGGGTGGTAAAGCAACAAGTGTAGCATCTCTTGTGGTTGCAAGGGAAAGTGCCCGGGGAGGGGGTGGTGCGGGAGGGAAGGGAAGAATTGACCAGGGAGTTACAGAGGGAGTGGTCTTTGCGGAATGCAGACGGGGGGGAGATGGGAAGATGTGGAGTTACGGAGGGAGCGGTCTTTGCGGAAAGCAGACGGGGGGGGGGAGATGGGAAGATGTGAAGTTACGGAGGGAAGTGCTGAAGTAATTCAGCAGGTCAGGCAGCATTTCTGGAGGGAACAGATAGGTGGCATTTCATGTTGGTTCCCTTCTTCGGTCTCTTATGAAGCGAATTTGATACTAAACCATGAATTGGGCTGTTAGGGTCTATAATTATAGAGGCAGGTCTTAAAAGTTGTGTGTAAGAAGAGAAGTGATGCAGAAATGTGGAGAAGCCCAGAGCATTAGATCTTGCCAGCTGATCCAGTACTGAGTGATTACCATGAGGATATTAGCATTGCATCAAAAGAGCAGCAGTCCCTTGAAGGCGCTCCCAATGGATGAAAAGATCAGACTGGGGCTTAATAATTATCTTCAGCCACGGCATATTATAGGCAGGTTTTGTTTGGATATTGCTAGTAAGCAGAGTTTGATATTTAATGGAGGCACTAGAGACTGCAGATGCTGGAATCTGGAGCAACAAGCAAGTTTGTGGAGGAGCTCAGGTTGAGCTGACCTGTGGGTGGAGATGGACAGTCAACGGTTCAGATTGGGACTCATCTGGACCATAAGAGTAGAAGGGAAATAGCCAGTACAAAGAGGTAGGGAAAGAACTCGCAACCAATAAATGGTTCGAGGGATTGATTATCAGCTGCTGTGAGGTAGAGGAGGGAAAGGTGGAAATAGTGACAGAGGCCGGGAGACAGCAAAGCATTGCAGTTGATGAATTCTGTTGGGAAAGGAAGGTGAATTTTTTTAAATTCCATTTAGGGATTCTATCTGTACAGAAAATATGGAAAAACCTCTTCACATTCCTACCTCCCTTTCCTCCCTTCATATCTGCCTCCATAAACATCAATCCTAATATGGATAATCTTACATGGTTTGACTTCATGTTCTGTTTGATACACAAGTGTATTTTCTTGCGCTACTTTGCAATTTTGGAAGTGCTACATAATATAAGTTGTTAGTTTTAAAGAAGTCTCATCCAATGGGTTATGTACATGAGGAGTTAGTTCTTTAACTTGTACAGATATCTTAAGGTTTATAAAGAAGCCAATAGCCTTTTAGATTGGGAATAGTACTAACACAATTAGGCAGGTCACAGTCAATTGAGAGTAAATACTACAAAATAACCAAAATACTGGAAAAGTTACTTTTCACATGTTAGGAATTGGAAGTCAATTAATGAAGATATTAAACCATTGTAACATGATTACTGGAGAACTATAAACATGGATAAATAAGAAGTTGTTTGCATCTCTTTTCGAATAATGGAGTGAATCAATTATCCTATGGGTATCTTGCACACCTCAACGGAAATAATAAACTTGTGTTTTGATGGAGGCAAAAGGGGGCTTGGGGCATTGGTAAATGTGACAGATATTTTAAGGAACACTGTGCAATGATAAAGTAGCTGATGTTTGGAAGAAGCCGCTGGCAGTCTCTGCAATTCATTTTCAGATCCAAAATCAACAGCACCAATCACACGGGTGGAACGTGAAATTAAACTAGTCAGCGATTCACAATACCAAGTAACCGGCTGCCAATTCCAGTCTGGCTATTGATTAAAAGTTCACCTTTTATGGAATGTGTATTTTAAGTCTTGGTGTCTTAACTTCGATGCAGCTCTTCAGCAGAATGCAATCCTGAAGGTATCAAACCATGGGAAATCTCTAAAGGCCACTCACCTTTAAGTTGCAGCCCTATACTTCTCATCTGGGCCAAAAAATTGAAATCTCTTACCAAGATGCCTGACAATCAGGAGCAAATTTGGCAATGAGCTGTTGCAATGGTTGCAGTGTAGGAAAAACCACAACAATGGTAGTCCACTTCCAGATTTTAGGCTCTGGTAAAAATAGCCACTTCAATTATTTTTTTGGACGATATCTTCTTATGTCACCTGTTTTGTCTTGTGAAATTGTAAATTGTCCCTTGGTAGATCTGGTGTATGGAGTGATCGCTGGTCGGCACAGACTCTGTGGGCCAATGGGCGTTTCCATGCTGTATCATGTATGTATCTCTCTCCCTCCCTCTAATTGCTCTGGTCTTCACCCTCCTGAATCTGCAGAGAATGGTGAACAGCCCAGTCCATCATGTGGTGCAGCATCAGGTAGACTGGACTTTGAACCTCTTCAAGTTCACATTGGTCAGGCAGAAGAGGGAGATTCTTGCAGCCACAGCCATTAAAAGGCATGATCGATTTAAGTGCAGTACATCATACTTTCACTCCCTCGATCTCTTTCTCGCTCCAATTGCCTAGCTTCAGCCTTTGTGAATGATTTTTAATACCCTTAGGTTTTGTACCTAGTCACATGTTACCTTTTTCCTTAGGCAGCTCATGTGAATTTAGGTTGAGATGCTTCTACTCTAGGCTGATGTGGTTAATGTGTCACCTGCATACTCCACCACAGATGGAGTGGCCTAACAGGATGAGCTGATGGTTTTCTTTGTGAGATGGAGCATTTCTGCCATTTAAGCTCCCAATGCAAGATCTGAAGGTTTTCAATGTTATGTTGAATGCTCCCATTCCACTTTGAACAGTCAAGTTTTCCCAGGAGTCAGCGGTGATATTGCATTTTTTCAAGGAGACTTTGAGAACATCCCATTTTTCTAGGCCTAGGCATATTAAAGCAAAAATAATTCCATTGGTTTCCTCAAGTCTGTACCAACATTTATTCATCCCTAAGTAAACAATTAGTATAATAAGTATATCCATTTTTTCACTAATGTTCTCTATACTACTCTCCCATGTTAGATAGTCAGCATATCTTATGAAAGTTACCGTAAAAACACCAGGAGTACAAACTCACATCTCTATTCCATTTTTCCAATCTTCATGCTGATAACCTTATAAATTCTAAATAGCTATAGATTAACAACAATTCACATTTATATAGCAACTTCAATTTCATTAAAACGTTACACAAACGAGCACAACACCTGAAAATGTCTTATTGAAGTGAACCTTATTTCTATTTATTATATTATCAAATATTTTAATTATGGTCAAAGAACATTTTTGATTTTTTTTAGTTTTAGAGATAAAGCAGGAAAACAGGCCCTTTGGCCCACCAAGTCCGCGACAACCAGCTATCCGCATTCACGAGCACTACCCTACACTCTAGGGACAATTTACATTCCTTGCCAAAGCCAATTAACCTACAAACGTGTATGTCTTCAGGATGTGGGAGAAAACTGGAGCACCCGGGGAAACCCCACGAGGTCATGGAGAGAATGTACAAACTCCCTATAGTCAGCACCCATAATCAGGATCAAACCCAAGTCTCTGGTGCTGTAAGGCAGCAACCCTACCGCTGCACCACCATGCCACCCTTGTGAATTCAAATAAATTAATTCTTTAATGAAATAGAACCAGCGTTTTTCCAAAATAATTGAATTGCCAAAATTATCTTCGTGATAAAGGATCCAAAATCAAATCAGAATCCAAAAGAAATCAACATTTCCAGTATTGCTCTGAATTAAGAATAGAACAAAATCATTGGTGACTATAAATCTCATCATGAAAGATAAGCAGTAATTACATATCCATCCACTGCCATGTAATCATCAGTTTGTCAGGAAAAGGGACATACTGTAGAACTAGAATTTCAAACCAAGATTTTCAAGTGAGGAATGTAAGAGAAAAGGAAACCGATTCACTGAGTTGGATATTATGTTATGTTGCAATTTAAAAGGCTAATATCAGCTTTATAATTAAGGAATGGTGTAGGGTGCATATGAATAAATTTGAGCAATGATAATAGTGGCAACCTTAAAGCAATTGCATTGTGAAAGTAAGGAATACATCTCCTCATTACCATGTTTTTAGCTAGTTGCAAATGGATGTCCTGCGATTTGGATAGTATCATTGAAGGATTGAGACTGCAAGTTCTCTAATTCATTGCTGCTCCAATACAGGACGGTAGATCAGGTTCTGCAGCAATTACGAGGCTGGATTTTAAGTTTGGCAATTTCGCGAAAATGCAACTAAACTAGAAGTTGGTGTGATTTGGCATTCACTGTATGACAATTTATCTGCACAAGACTTGACCAATAAATTTTAGATAGACAAAAAATGCTGGAGTAACTCAGCAGGACAGGCACCATCTCTGGGGAGAAGAAATGGGTGACGTTTCAGGTTGAGACCGTAAGAACTTTTAGAGCTACGAAGAGGGGAAAACCTTTGTGAAAATCTTAGAGCAATACAGCATGGAAACAGTCCCTTCGGCATGCCAAACAATTTGCCCCATCCAAACTAGTCTTATTTGCCCACAACTGGCACATATCTCCCGAAACCTTCCCTATCTGTGTACCTGTTCACATGTCTTTTAAATATTGTTTTACTTCGGAGTCACGTGAGTGACTACGTGAAGACCCCGCCAGCACACATGCGCGACATATCGTCTATCACATTGCGCAAACGACAAGCTGGGGGGAGCGCTGCTCCACCAGCGGTCCAACCTGAAGGTAAGTTTTAAACTTTTCCAGGTTGTGTTTTGCAGGAATCTCTGTAGCCTTACAGAGGTCCTGCTTTATTTGGGCAAAGTCGGCCGGGCCGCGAGAGATCCTTATGGACCGCGAGGAACCCCAGTCGCTGACCACAGGGTCGGGGAAACCCGGTCACGACCTCGGGGAAACCCGCCCACGAATCGCGGGGAACCCGCTACGGAGGCCGCGATGCGGGTAGGGGGCGGCGGATGAGTTCGCCTTTTTCGAGTCGATGGCGGTGGAGCAAGCGGCTTCAGACTGGTGGCAACCCACTGGAGGGTAAGCCAATATTTTTGCCAGGGACCGCCACGGGGACATGGACCTCGCGGGGATTCCCTTCTACAATGACTGCAGAGGGAACCCGGCTGCGAGAACCGCGGGGATACCAGGCTCGGTGGAAAACCCGACATGGATCTCGCGGGGATCCCTTCTACAAGGACTGTAGAGGGAGTCCCGGCTGCAAGAACCGCGGGGATACCAGGCTCGGTGCAAAACTCGACATGGATTTCGCGGGAAACCCCTTCTACAAGGACTGCAGAGGGAATTCCGGCTGCGAGAACTATGGGAGAAAACCCGACATGCGCTTTGAGGGGAATCCCTTCTACAGGGACCGCAGGGAACCCACTACGGAGACCGCAGACTGCGGGTAGTGGGCAGCGGTCGAATCCGCCTTTTCCAGATAACAAGACCTGCAGGTAAGTTCTTTACTCTGGGGTCGTATTTTGTTCCATTTCTGTGTTACAGGGAAGGAACTATGGACAAGTCGGTAACGAAGTCCAAATGGGCTGCATCCAGACTGGCTGGACCGCGGATGTACGGGCAGTCAGCAGCGGCCGACTGCATCTGGATCGCAATCTATGCGGTCAGCAGTCTCCGTCCGGGCACCTGTACAGTCTGAATCAACACTACAGACTGGCGGAAAGACCAAGCAGAGGACGGACAGGCCATAGACTCGGACGAGTCGGGCCGTCAAGAATCACCGCCGGCAGGCAGTGACCGAGATCGCATATCCCGCATGGGCGGTTGATGGAGCAGATGCTCCAATGTGACGTGCTCCAGGATATGGAGCCTTGTCACCATGGGCCTCCTAGGACGGCCATGGCAGCACCTCGTTGAGGGCTGCATAATGCATCTCCCTCGACAGAGGGGAGCATTCGGAGTCACTTCTGGGCTGACTCTGAAGACATGGGGTTGGCTGAAGATGCCACAAGTCTACTATGCACCCACCAGCAGACACCGAAGCTGGTGAAAGCCGAAGGCCGTACGATCAGAACAGAGGTCTTTTTTAGACCGCAGCCCAGAACGGCCTTCGTGGAAGATGCGCCAACCCCGCAAGAGTGTGGAAGGCATGTCAGGCAGCAGCTCCTGGTTCAGGGTTGCAAATTTCCTCCCACTCAAATGAGCCGGAGTGGTAGAGGGTGCTACTGAAGTGCACATATGCCTGAAGCGACACCTGTTTCAGGGTTGCAATTCCTCCCACTCGATAAAACAGATGGATGCAGATGGTGCTAAAATACATACACATACCTGAGGCAGCTCCTGACTCAGGATGCATAAGTCCTACCATTCGGATGTATGAAGGATGAAGCTGATTGAAGGATGAAGCTGGTTGAGGCAGCTCCTGGGCAGGTTGCATGTCCTCCCATTTGGAGTATGAAGGAGAAGCTTCCGATTACGGATAGTAGTTGGTAATATTTACACTTGGGTTTTACAGATTAGATTAGTTTATACTGCACAGCATTCAAGCACCAGAGTTCTTGAAAACATGGTTGGCGTTGCCTTTTTAGGCAGAATCGCAATTGGGGCAATGTGGCCTGTTCATTGTTAACAGGTACAACTTGCTTGTGCAGTATAGACATTTCTGAATAGGGAACTTTGTGACTGTTAACTACCATGGGATCAGTTTCCATTCACAAGGCACCAGAGGTATTTCAAAATTTAGCTGGAATTGAGTTCTCATCCATCCAGTTAAATTTAAGTTAAATTTACGTTGATACCAACTGAAATAGTCTGGGACTCCGCCCTGAGGCAAGAGATTGGAATCAATTCTCAAGTACCATTGTTACCAGACCTTTCCTATTCCCGGCTGAAACTATCAAAGTCACCATGATGGACGAATAGTATTCAGCATTGCTCCATTAACTTTTCATCAATTATCTTCAGTTAATTACAAACTGATGCTATTGCTCAAAGATGGAAAATTACTAATATAAGCTCTAAATTACGGAGACGGATGGGATTTGCATGAGTTACCAAATGTTCAGTTATATGGTATTAACTACTTACAGACAACAGGTGCATTCTGTGGATTAAGGGGTGCATGCTTAAGTCCCATTTGATTCACTTTGGTGGAGGTATATGTTGAACACATGGGTATAATCAGTCAAAGTATCCGGTGATAAATTACCTAACCTCATCTAGCACTGGTATATCATCAATTGTCAATACAGAATTGATGTTGGATCGCTAAGTGTTTAATGACATTGTGGCTCGATGAAACGCTGAAGATCGAAATGTCTGCATCCAGGCTCAATCACCAGTTGCAATATATGTGGCATATCAATGGCGATGGATGTATTCTCACTACACTGGGGAGGAATGTCTTCCTCCATTTTGCCTCATCAGACAGGTCTTGCAAATTCAGCAAGCTACCGCTTCAGATATTTTCATAGTGCCTGCCTGGCTTCTACAGCCATGGTTCCCGCTGATGTGGGGAATGATGACAGAACCTTATATAGTTAATTCTGGACATAAAATTTGCTGGGTTTTACCGTGACTCAGGGAACCATCCTTTGCATGATATAACCTATGCTTTGATTACAGACTCTGCGAAGGCCATTCCTGCGCCTCAGGTTGTCAAACCATACCTTGGACGTGCTCACTGCAGATGCAGGGATAGCACCAAACAGTAGTATCTCCTCATAAGGAGATGGGAGGTATTTGTTTTATGTTGTATTACATTCAGCTCGGCACGGATGACTGACGGCTTGAAGGTCAGTTTTGTATGGGGTTGACAATTATCAAGTTAAAGTGCTATTTACTGTGCCTAAAGTGCCTTCTCATCATGCTGGCTGCGGGGAACAGAATCCACTCTGTTGGGTCTCACCCTCTGGGATTCAGGTAATGAAGGGTATCTTCAACTCTAAACCTCCCAGGCCTGGGTACGCAGAGATATAGGATGTTAACATTGTGCCACGTTGTTCATCGGTGGGCTCCAGCTACATCCCTGTCCTTGGTCAAACTCGCCTACAAGTGGTTATGCCCATGGCACTGAGTTCAGCACAACGGTTCCAGACATGGCATTAGCAGTGACTGGACACAATGATAATATCTGCGGGCTAAATGACATTATGTTTATGACTTAGACAAGCAGAATAGACCAGGGGCATCAGGTCTAACTAGATTGTTCACATATCTCATGAACCTTCGGTTGTGCGTAGTCACACATCTACACCAGAATGTAGATCACTAGAGCATTATGGACTCTGAACTAGCAATATTGTTAGTTACATTAGCTTTGTAAGAAGGGATCACTACAGACCATCTCCAGGTGGTTATAAAGGGGCTGGCTCATACAGGAGTGAACACTAATATTCAAGTCTCATTCCACCAGGGCTGCAACTACCACAGCAGCAGGGTATGGACGTTAGGGGGACCACATCCTAGCGACTGCAGGGTGGTCAAAATAACGATCTTTCCAATCATTTATAACAACCCATTACCAGATTGGGGGTATTTGCCAACTCTATGCTAGTTCTGTTTCATAGTTCCCTCTCGGTTGAGTGAGGTTACTATTATCATTGTTTGTTCATTAAAAGCATCAACATGTCTATATCTAAGTCATGTCTGAATGCATTATTAATGATCACTCATCAGTAGTCAACTGATGCAGTGTGTGAAGCATGGACTCGTTTCCACGGCATGAAATGACAGATCTTTAAAATCTTCACGTAGTCACTCACGTGACTCCGAAGTAAAATAGTAAGATTAAACGAGAACTTACCAGTTTGAAGTTTGATCTTTATTTTATGAGGAGTTACGTCGAGGGATTACGTGTCCTCCACGCCCACCCTCTTGTAAAGGCCAACTGGTATCCTAGTTCTTCTTATCTTACTATGTTTATTTCATTACTATTACTGTGATTCCACACCGTTGCTTTGAAGAATGTCGCGCATGCGTGCTGGCGGGGTCTTCACGTAATCCCTCGACGTAACTCCTCATAAAATAAAGATCGAACTTCAAACTGGTAAGTTCTCGTTTAATCTTACTATTATTGCACCTGCCTCAACTACTTCTGGCAGCACGTTCCAGGTATCCACCATCTCTGTGTGAAAGGGTTGTCCCTCAGGTTCCTTTTAATTCTTTCCACTCTCAACTTAAACTTATCAAGTTCAAGTTCAAATTTATTTGTCAGGTGCTCCATAAGGTGCAGTGAAATGTAATTTACCATGCAGCATTACAAGTAAAAAAGGACACAATACACAACATAATTCAACACAGACATCCACCACAGCATTCTTCACTGTGGTGGAAGGCAATACAGTTCAGGCAGTCCTCCTCCTCCTCCTCCCTTGTTCACCCATGGTCGGGGCCCTTACCCTCCGTAGTTGTCGTTACGGACAGCCCGATGTTCAAGCCCTCTGGTCGGGATGGTCGGAACGCCGACGTCGGGACAGATTGAGCACACCCCATGGCCCAGAGCTCCCAATCGGCCACCTCCTTACCAGAGAAGCCGCAGGCAGTCGGAGCTCTTCTCCGCCGACCCTGGCGAGGGATCGCCCGCTCCACGATGGTAAGTAAAGTCCGCTCCACGCTTCCCACCAGAAGCTCCACAGACCGAGCTCCAAGATGTTGTAGCCCGCAGGCCAGCAGTCGGAGTGCTTCTCCGGCGACCCCCCGGCAACAGCATGAGCTGCCTAAAATAACAGCACCTCATATTTTGCGTGGGTAACTTACAACCCAACAGTAGGAGTCTGAAGAAGGGTCTTGACCCAAAATGTCGACTAACCATGTTCTCCAGAGAGGCAGCCTGACACACTAAGTTAGTCAAGCATGAACATTGAATTCTCCAATTTTAGGCAACCTCTAACAACCCCTCCCCTACCCCCACCACCTCTCCCCTATGCCCCACCTGGACTCGCATCCATTTCTCCCGTCCACCTACGTTCCTTCATCAAGCTCACAATTCACAACCCTTTAAGCCTTTTGTCTCTCGCCTTCTGTTTTTTTATCGCTGCCTTTGCCCAACCTTCTGCTTGTCAAACCCCCCCCCCCCTTGCTAGTGTTCACCTATTACCTGCCACACTTGGTCCTGCATCTCCTCTCTTCCAATTTTCTCCCCCCCCCCCCCCCCCCTCCACAACAATCTGTCTGAAGATGGGGCCTGACTTGAAACGTCACCTGTGCATGTGCTCCAGGGATGCTGCCTGACCCACCGAGTTACTCTTTAGCACTTGTCTTTTTTTAATATAAACCAGCATGTGAAGTTCCTTGTTTCTACATTCATTTCCTTGACTGATGAAGACCAATGTGCCAAAAGCCTTTTTCACCACCCTACCTGTGACACCACTTTCAGGATACTATGTACTTGTACTCCTAGATCCCAAGGCCCTTTCATTCAACTTCCACCATCACCATCCTCTATTTCCTACCATGAAGCCAATTCTATATGACCCATTTCTTTGGAAAGTGAACCAAAATGCCACACACGTGACCAGATGTTATCACAAAGTAATACATTAAAAAAATATTGTAAGAGATTAATCTTATTCATTGCTATTTTCCTACCTACAGAACTATAATGCATGTCTGCTAAATATATGAACATTCTAGCTTTTTTTAAATTCAGTTTGTAAAATACGTCCGTGTGATGTCACACACGTGACCAGTCATATTTAACCTCTTACCCTAAACAAACATTGTCAGCATAACACATAAAATTTTCACTTGATGAACCGAATAACCTCCCAATCTGTACTAATCAAGAATCTATGTATCTCTGCCTTAACAATATCCATTGACTTGGCCTTCACAGCCTTCTGTGGCAAAGAATTCCACAGATTCACCACCCTCTGACTAAAGAAATTCCTCCTCATCTCCTTCCTAAAAGAAGTCCTTTAATTCTGAGGCTATGACCTCTGATTCTAGACTCTCCCACTAGTGGAAACACACTGTCCACATCCAAGCCTTTCACTATTCTGTACGTTTCAATGAGGTCCCCCCTCATTCTTCTAAACTCCAGCGAGTACAGGCCCAGTGCCGTCAAACGCTCATCATATGTTAACCCACTCATTCCTGGGATCATTCTTGAAAATCTCCTCTGGACCCTCTCCAGAGTCAGCACATCCTTCCTCAGTTAAGGTGCCCAAAATTGTATGTATGTTGAGGAACAGTGAAAAGCTTTATTTTGCATGATATCCAATCAGCTCAGATAATACAATGCATAAATACAATCAACCCAAACTTAAGTACAATATATAGACCAAATTGGATGATACGGAGTGCATAATACTCAGCATTGTAGCTCATTGGTTCCATCCATAGAGTGTAATGTCCGCAATGGGGTAGAGATGAATCGGGCAGTATCTTAGCTTATGGACATACTATTCAGAAGCCTAATAACAGAGTATAGTGTAACTGTTTTGTGCTATCCTGTCAAATCATACTTTTGACAGGATAGCACAAATCGTACAAATACAATCGAGCCATCCACAATTAAAAGAAATGGTGCAAAGAAAAAAAAGCAGAATGCAGTACGCATAACGTTAAAGTGTTACTGTTACATAGAAAGAGCAGATCTGCAAGTTCGCATCTGAATTCACTTTTCTACTTGACAACTTCTCTCTCACTCAGCACGTCACCTTTCCCACTCATGACAAAGGTCAGTCACATCCTTGACCTGGTCTGCTCCACAAATCAACCGGTACTCGACCTCCATCCATGCCTCTTCCCCCTCTCGGATCATAAGCTCATACGGTTCACCATCCCTTCTCCGACACCTCGCCCCCGCTTCCTCCGAGAAATCAGCTTCCGTAATCTAAAATCTATCGATCCTCACCATCTCTCTGACCTGCTCTCCACCACTCTCCCCTGGACTCAACCCACATCTCACCTGATGATCTCACAAACCATCTCAATTCCACCTTGTCTTCCTCCCTTAACACTCTGGCTCCCTCCAAAACAAGAACCGTAACTTTTAATAAATCTTCACCCTGGTACACACCTGCACTTCGTAAGCTGAAACAGATTGGTCGCCGACTTGAACGACTCATAAAGCAATCACCTCTCACAGTCCACCATGAAGCTTACAAACTCCACCTCACTGCCTACAAAGATGCCCTCATTGCTGCTAAATCTGCATACCTCTCCCTCCATATTCACTGACCCCTGCCTAAACCACAGAACCAGTCTGCAACCTCCTCAAGCCTCGAGCCATCACTCTCCCTACCTCCAGATCTCTGCAACTCATTCCTCCACTTTTTTGCTGATAAAATTAGCACCATCTATCAATCCCTATCCCCTGTACCCGACTCCCCAGCATCTACTCCACCACCTACCAAGGCCCCTCCTTTCAACATCTCCGCTGATCTCCATACCCCTCCCCCTCACTGCTTCTTCTCCCAGTTTGACCCGGTCACCCCTACTGAAATCTCCAAACTCATCAGCTCTTCCAAACCCACTACCTGCTCCCTTGACCCTCTCCCCACTCCCCTGCTGAAGTCCTGCCTCCCTGCTCTCTGCCCCTACCTCACTAATCTTTTCAACTCCTCATTGTCCCAAGGAATTGTCCCCTCTGCTTTCAAAACTGCTGCTGTCACACCAATCTTAAAGAAACCTGGTCTTGATCCCTCCTCTCTCATTAACTACCGCCCCATCTCAAACCTCCCCTTTCTTTCAAAAACCCTGGAGCGCATCGTCGCGTCACAACTTCATTCCCACCTCCTCGCGTATAACCTATTCGAACCCCTCCAATCTGGCTTTCGCCCCCTCCATAGCACAGAAACCGCTCTCCTCAAAGTCCTCAATGACCTCCTTACCTCTGCTGACTCTGGCTCCCTCAATATCCTCATCCTCCTCGACCTGAGTGCAGCCTTCGATACCGTCAACCACAACATCCTGCTCACCAGACTTAGGGACCTTGGCATTGAAGGTTCTGCACTCAGCTGGTTCCGTTCTTACCTTTCCAACCGATCCCACTTCATCTCTCTCCATAACCACACCTCTGCCACAGCCACTGTCACTCAAGGCGTTCCCCAAGGCTCCGTTCTTGGTCCCCTCCTCTTCATCATCTACATCCTCCCCCTTGGTCATATACTCCGTCACTTCAAACTGGACTTCCACTGCTATGCTGATGACACCCAGATCTATCTCAGCACCAAGTCCTCCCACCACCCCCCTCTCTCCCATATCAACTCCTGCCTATCAGCCATCAAATCTTGGATGCAACTCAACTTCCTTAAATTAAACAGTAGCAAAACAGAATTTCTCCTCATTGGCTCCAAATCAACACTCACTAAAATCAACAACCCCACTCTCACTATCGACGGCACCACTGTCTCCCCATCTCCTCAGGCACGCAACCTTGGCGTGATCCTTGACTCAACCCTCTCCCTTGAGCCTCACATCCGCCATGTTGTCAAAACATCATTTTTTCACCTCCGCAACATTGCAAAAATCAGATCGTCTCTCACACCCCCCGCTGCTGAAAGACTCATCCATGCCTTCATCTCCTCCCGACTGGACTACTGTAACTCTCTTCTTTTCGGAATCAATTCCAGCAGCATCAAACGACTCCAACTGGTCCAGAATGCAGCCGCCCGACTCATTACCCACACCAACTCCTGGCACCACATCACCCCAGTTCTCAAAGAACTTCACTGGCTTCCCATTTCCCACCGGATCACCTACAAAATCCTGGTCCTCACCTACAAAGCCCTCAACAACCTGGCCCCCCCTTATCTCGTTGACCTCCTCTCCCCCTACCAACCCTCACGGTCCCTCAGATCCACATCAGCTGGTCTCCTCTCCACTCCGAATTCAAACCTCTGCACTTTTGGAGGCAGAGCCTTCTCCAGGGCAGCTCCCAGGCTCTGGAATTCCCTCCCACAACCGGTCCGAAATTCTGAGTCCCTCACCATCTTCCAGTCCCGCCTCAAGACCCATCTCTTCACCTCTGCATACCCTTAGTCCCATGTTCCCCTCCCCTCTGTCTTACTGCTCTATTTTGTTTTGTTTATTCCTGACTCTCAATTGTAAAGCGACTTTGAGTCCTGAAAAGCGCTATATAAAATAAATCTATTATTATTATTATTAAAGGTACAATGTCCTCAATGAGGTAGGTTGGGAAATCAGAACTACACCTTTAGCTTATGCATTGTCCACTCAGCAGTCTGATAACGGAAGAATCTGTTCCTCAATCTGATGGTACATGCTTTCAAGCTTTTGTATCTTTTGCCTAACAGCAGAGGGGAGAAAAATAAAGAATCCTTGATTATGTTGGATGCTTCGCCGAAGTAAAGTGAAGTGTAGATTGAGTCATTGGGTGGGGAGGCTGGATTGTGTGATGGACTGAGCTCTGCAAGTTATTTCCATCTTAGGCAGACCTGTTGCCAAAGCAAGCTTTAATATATCCCAATAAAACACTTTCCATGGTGCACCTGTAGGAGTTGGTAAGAGTTGTCAGAGTCATGCTGAACTTCCTTTTCATGTGTGCAAAACTACAACGCTGGAAGCATGCAGAACAGACAAATCATAGTTTCAATCAGTACCACTGTATGTTACTCTCACAACTATATTGGATGAACATGATACCAACTTCAATAATGCACATCACTGATTAAAATGGAAACCCTGGTGCAGTGATAGAGTGGTGAGCAGCACAATTAGCTCTGGGTGTGAGCAACAGTTGGGCAAAAGAGCAGGCAACTTGATGTTGATATTTTGCCTGCATAAGAAACATTGGCAATATTGAATAGCTCCCCAACCTTCAGTGAATAGAAACATCAGTTATGCCTCACTTGGTAGCACTGTTACTAATGAGGCAGAAAATTGTATATTGAAACGCCACTCCAGAACTGAGAGTACATGTGGTAGCGTAAATTCCAGTTCTGCTCTGATGGATCCTGACACTCGTAGGGATTATACACAGGAGTTAGAAACCAATACAGCCTGGACAATGATTTTATTGAGCACCTGTGCTTATTAGTGTGCAGGTGCATCCCTGAGCTATTGGCTGTTTTCCATTTTAATTCAATTTTCCAACCAGACCCCTCCGCCCTCACCCCTCCTCACCCCCTCCCTCACCCCTCTCACCTCACCACCCTCCCCCTCCTCTCCCCCCCTCCCCCTCCACACTCCCCTCCTCCCCCCTTCCCCTCCCTCTCTCCCTGGCATAATTATCTGTGGCCTTCCACATTGTAACAATGAGATCCAACCATTCAAGTTTGAGGACCAGTGCCTCTTCTCCCATCTGGGCACACTGCCATCTTCCAGTGTAGATTCTTCTAGTTAGATAGCTTGCTTTTTACTCTGGCTGGATCTGAAATGGCCATTTCTGCCTATCATCCATCTGTAATTATGCATCCATGTTTATATCTCTATAGCCTGGCCTGCTAGCCTGTTAGCCTTTGTCACTGACCTGCTTTTAGCACATAGCAGACAATGAAGCATAATATCTGCATGTCT
Organism: Malacoraja senta; assembly: GCA_038087875.1. Lineage (NCBI taxonomy): Eukaryota > Metazoa > Chordata > Chondrichthyes > Rajiformes > Rajidae > Malacoraja > Malacoraja senta. Next base: position 98,235 of record JAXLNO010005986.1, read on the forward strand.
CTGCTACATTAATCCTTTGCTCTCACCCCAGAGATATCCTCTTTGTTCCACCCATCCTCTCCCGAATTTCTCTGCAATTGATAATGAACACGCTTTACAATTTATAATTTCTGATGAAGTATCTCATACCTATAATGTTAACTCTGTCTCTTTCCAGAGATGCTGTGTTGCCTGATGAGTGTTCCCAGCATTTTCTATTTTTATTTTGGTGTGACTGAGAATCCGTGGTCTCGTTTGTAGGCATGAAAAATCCCAAGACATTATCTCAACAAACATCAGGGTAATTTCCCCTGATGTCCCAGACAATAATATCTGCTCATTATAATATTCTGTTTTTTGGGAGCTTGCTCTCCCCCAGCTGGCTAGTTTGTTTCGTAGATTGCAGCAGTGGCTGCTCTTTAGAGGTTCTATTTGTTTGCAACATCCTTTGAGAAGTTCTAAAGGGCCTGTCCCACTTAGCCGATTTTTCAGTGGTCTGCCGTCAAAATGCCGGCACTCGCCTGAAACCGAGGAACTGGAACGGAGATTGTCAGGGTGGAACACACAAACACATCGCAAAGGCGGGGGCAAGGGCAAGCGGGGGAGCGATGTCTGAAATTCCGACGGTACAAAGCCAAGATACAGACACCGCGATGAACAGAAAGGTTGGTGCTGTAATTAAGACGGCTAGCACAGTGTACGGTAAGTCCTTTAAAAGAGGGGGGAAGGGGAGGAGAGAAGGGGGGAGAGAAGGGGGGGGAGAGGGGTGGGGAGAAGGGGGGGAGAAGGGGCGGGGGAGAAGGGGGGGAGAAGGGGGGGGAGAAGGGGGGGGAGAAGGGGGGGGAGAATGGGGGGGAGAAGGGGGGGGAAGAAGGGGGGGGAGAAGGGGGGGGAGAAGGGGGGGAAGAGAAGACTTTTAAGAAGCCAGACAACTTTTAATAAGCCAGAGATACACAGCTGTGAAGTTTGGCGGGCATTTAACAATACCGGTCGGTTATCCTAGTTTCTGAAAACTCCTGCTTACGTTTTTTCCCCCAATGAGTCAATGAAAATGACTTAATCAGCAAAGGCGATTAACTAAAATTACCTACGACTACCTCGACTACCCATAACTACATGGCGACCCCACTACAACTGCACCTACGACTGCAGGATCCTTGAAGTAGTTCCATGACCCTACCCTCATGGATCATTTTTGTCATCTCCTCAAAGAACTCAATCTAGAACACCAGCTGCAGAGGTAGGATTTAAATTTACAATTCATTGTACATGGATGCCTGTCCTGCAACTTAACTACTCTTACTGCATCCAAGTAAGCAACCTTCATCATGAACAGTTCATCCTGCATCTTTTCATGAAGCTAATTCTCCTTCTCAGTACACCCTCTCTCCAAGAACAGCGCTATTTCCTCTCGGTTGAATCATACGATTGAGAACTTTACCACGCGAAAGCCAGCGCACCTCTGTGTGGAATAACAGAACAGTGAAATCGGCGCCCATTTCTTCACTCATCGCTTTGAAGATTCTTGAGTTTGTTGCGCTCCCTCGGATGTGGTTCACAATCTTCACCACATCTGAAAGCACTTCTCGAAGACCAGGAGGAAGTGTCTTCGTCGCTAAAGCATGGCGATGTATCGTGCAGTGGGTGAAGGAGACATGGGGATCGACATCCTTAACGAAGGCTTTGAAGCCGGATCTGCAACCGACCATGGAAGGTGCCCCATCTGTACACACCCCGACAAGGCGTTCCCAGCCAAGCTCATGTTTGATGAGGAAGGCTTCCAGCATTCTGAACACATCTTCTCCCTGAGTGGTAGTCGCCAATGGCTCCGAGAACAGGTACTCCTCCTTCATGGCTTCTCCATCGAGGTAACGAACATAGAACATTGGGAACATGAGGCAACATCTGTTGACTCGTCCAGTTGCAGTGAATTCACTGGACTGCTCTTCACAGCGGTCACTACTTGCAGCAGAATATCATTACTCATATCTGAGATTCGACTTTTGACTGTGTCATTCGAAAGGGAAATCTGCCTGAACTTGTTTGACTGCTGTTCCCCCAGCACCAACTTCGCTGCTTCGAGAAGGCATGGCTTGATCAGCTCTTCACCGATGCTGTGAGGTTTCTTAGTCTGTGCGATTTGATAAGCAATCCGGTATGAAGTCTCCAACGCTGCTTCATTTTGATGAGAGCAGTGACCCGTCGAATCGATGCGGGACCCCTTGAGTGCGGCTTCTTTTCGTTTGAAATAGTCCACGCCCTTCCCCGCCAGGTCCCTGTGACAAAACTCCAAATGGATCTTGAGTTTGCTGGGCTTCATGCTCTCGTGGCTCAAAACCTTGGCACAGATAACACATTGCGGCTTAACCACGGATTTTTTAACAATGCTTGTGAAGCCGAACTTGAGAAAGGCTTCAGAATACGTGCGCGTCTTGGAACATGGTTCACAACACACATAGTTTGTGTGTGTATACGCAGGGCCTCAGAGGAATTTTATCAGTGGGTACAAAGTTTCTTTCAGGCCCCCTTCCCTTCTCCTTAAGTCATCCTGTTCTTATCCACTATGCTACGGTTTTATGCCATGAGCTGTAGCCTGCAAGGCAAAAGCGGTATGGAAGATGAGAGAGGGGTGGAATGGAGCGCTCTGTTGATTGTCTGCATTTGAGGCCTTATGCTCCTATACCCCCATCCATGATAAATATAAATAAATATAAATAAATAAAAGGATCAGAAAGTACATTTGTTTTGAACATCTTTGTTTATGCTACAATACAGATAAGGAAAAAGAATTTACATTGAAACATTTCAATGCAGATCAGATCATCAGAAGACTTCATTATTAGTAAAAAATAAAAGAATGTAGATAGGCTTAGTATTTACTTTAAATAAAGAGCTTTCCTGGCATTTTTTTGTGCAACATTTTAAATCACAGCATGAAAATGTATAGTTCTGGCAATGTTTGATTCAATACTATTGATTCAATACGTTAACATCATGGGGCTGTGGTCTGCAGAGCTTGTAGCCACGGGCGTGGCATGGACTTACCGTCCGGAGCCTGGGATCCCTCGCCGGGGATCGCTAGAGAAGATCTCCGACCGCTGGCCTGCTGCCTATAACATCCTGAAGCTACGGTCTCCAGTAGGAAAGTGCCGAGTCGGGACCTCCGAGTGTGTTTGTCCGTTCCGACGTCGGAGTTTGGATCATCCCGATGAGAGGCCCGTACATCGGGTCGTCCGCAGCGGCGACTACGGAGGGTTCATGGCCCCGACCACGGGTGAACAAAGGAGGAGGACTGGCTGAACCTTGTTGCCTTCCACCACAGTGAAGAATGCTGTGGTGGATGTTTGTGTTAAATTTTATTGTGTATTGTGTGTTCTTTTTAAGTGTATCGCTGCTGGCAAATTCACTTCACTGCACCTTCGGGTGTATGTGACGAATAAATTGACTTTGACTTTGACTTTGAATACTTAGCCTGGCCAAATCCACAAGACGTTCCTGAGACATTGTAGACCTTAAATAATTCTTAATCAGCTTGAGTTTGCTAAATGACCTCTCTGCAGAAGCTACTGTTGCTGGAATTGTTAATAGTATTCTTAAGCTAACACAAACATTCGGAAACAGGTCACCAAGTCTATACTCTGTTAACGTTCAACAGATCTAATGGTTTTAACTGCATTTACAAAAATTCACCCTCCCACTAACACACACGCTCAGACACACACTCAGGCACACACTCACTCACCCACTCACATACACCCACACACACACCCACACACACCCACACACACACTCACACACACACACTCCCTCCCACACACACCCTCCCACACACACCCTCCCACACACTCTCCCACACACACATCCACACACACACACACTCACTCACCCACTCACATACACCCACACACACACCCACACACACACCCACACACTCACACTCACACACACCCTCCCACACACCCTCCCACACACACACCCACACACACACACACACCCACACACACACACACTCATACACCCACTCACACACATCCACACCCACTCACACACACACACATCCACACACACTCACACACATACACTCACACCCTACCACACACACTCACCCACTCACCCACACACCCACACCCACTGTCCCACCCACACCCAGGCCCAGACAACTGAAACAGCCGCAGCTGCCGACTCTCACCACCTCCCCGGGCGGGGCCACCGCAGCCACTGTCGCCGACATTCACTGTCTTCAGAAAGCCACCGATGCTGCTTCCCATATCTCTACTCCAGCTCTCCATGGGCCTCCACCAGCGACTCCGCCGACCCTCGCCTCTCCACCGGCCACCAGCGGGCCAGAACAGTCACCTCACCAGAGATCCTGGCGCAGCACCAGGCCCACAACCTCCACCATGCAGACAGCACGTGGTCTGTCTCTGCTGGGTCCTAGTGCTCCTTCCCCCACCCCCCTTAACAGGGAAGACCCATCAGTAGCGATGACTCTGCTGGGTCCTAGTGCCCCCCTTCTCCTACAGGGAAGACCCATACAGGAAATTACCCCCCCCCCCCACTCCTTTGGCTCCCGGGCCCCCTTTTGGACTCCAGGCCCGGGTAATATGTAACCCCTGCACCCTCTTCTCATAGGCCCTGTGTATGTACGCAAATACGCAAACAAAATACTGTGTGGTATGTACCTTTGTTAGGTTCCTAAAAATGGGCTCAACAAATTGATGTTATTTACAATCCCTTCATGACCCCCGGAAAAACCCCAAATGACCCCCATGGGGTTAAGAACCACTGATTTAGATGAAGGGATTAAAAGTAACATTAGCAAATTTGCAGATGACACCAAGTTGGATGGCAGTGTGAACTGTGAGGAGCATGCGATGAGGATGCAGGGTGACTTGGACAGATTGGGTGAGTGGGCAGATGCATGGCAGATGCAGTTTAATGTGGATAAATGTGGTTATCCACTTTGGTGGCAAGAACAGGAAAAGCAGATTATTATCTGAATGGTGTCAGGTTAAGAAAAGGGGAGGTACAACGAGATCTAGGTGTACTTGTTCATCAGTCACTGAAAGTCACTGAAAGTAAGCATGCATGTACAGCAGGCAGTGCAGAAAGCTAATTGCATGTTGGCCTTCATAACAAGAGGTTGAGTATAGGGGCAAAAAGGTCCTTCTGCAGTTGTACAGGGCCCTAGTGAGACCACACCTGGAGTATTGTGTGCAGTTTTGATCTCCAAATTTGAGGAAGGATATTCTTACTATTGAGGGAGTGCAGTGTAGGTTCACGAGGTTAATTCCCGGGATGGCGGAACTGTCATATGTTGAACGAATGAGGCGACTGGGCTTGTATACACTGGAATTTAGAAGGATGAGAGGGTATCTTTATGAAACATAGAAGATTATTAAGGGTTGGACACGCGAGAGGCAGGAAACATGTTCCCGATGTTGGGGGAGTCCAGAACCAGGGGCCACAGTTTAAGAATAAGGGGTAGGCCATTTAGAACGTAGATGAGGAAAAACTTTTTCACCCAGATGGTTGTGAATCTGTGGCATTCTCTGCCTCAGAAGGCAGTGGAGGCAGATTCTCTGGATGCTTTCAAGAGAGAGTTAGATAGAGCACATAGCGGAGTCAAGGGATATGGGGAGAAGGCAGGAACAGGGTACTGATTGTGGATGATCAGCCATGATCACATTGAATGGTGGTGCTGGGTCGAAGGGCCAAATGGCCTACTCCTGCACCTATTGTCTATGTATCTATGTATCTATGAAATACACGATAAAGGGAATATTTCGCGAATAATGGTTAGTACAAGATAAAGTCCAGTAAAGTCAAAGATAGTCCGAAGGTCTCCAATGACTAAATAGTAGTCCCGGCCTCTCTCCATTTGATGGTTCAGTTGCCTGATAACAATAGGGGAGAATCTGGAGGGTGCATTTTCACACTTCTGAACCTCTTGCCTGATGGAAGAGGGAAGAAGTGGAAGTGGCCAGGTTGCGACTTGTCCTTGATTATTCTGGTGGCCTTGCCAAGGCAGCGTGAGGTGTAAATGGAGTCAATGGAACAGAGGTAGGTTTTGTGTGATGGTCTGGGCTGCATCCACAATTCTCTGTAATTTCTTGTGGTCTTGGATGGAGCTGTTCCCAAACCATGCATCCTGATTTTTGCAGAGGTTCGCAGAATGCTGCCTGGATAACAGGATATCAGCAATAAGGAGAGGTTGGACAGACTTGGATTATTTTGTCTGGAACATCGGAGTCTGAGAGGAGACCTGAGAGAAGTATATAAAATTGGGATCAGCATATATCGGGTAGACAGTAAGAACCTTATTCCCAGTGCAGAAATGTGAAAGACTAGAGGGCATAGTTTTAAGGTGAGAGGGACAATGTTTAAAGGAGATGTGCAGGACAATGTTTTTTTTATACACAGAGAGGGGTGGGTGCCAGGAGCCCGCTGCAATGGAGACAGATAAGATAGTGACATTTAAGCAGCTTTTGGATAGGCACATTGATATGTGGGGCATAGAGGGGTGTGGATCACATGCAGGCAGAAGAGATTAGTTTAACTTGGCATTAAGTTCAGCAATGAACATTGTGGGCTGATGGGTTCATGGGCTGCACAGTTCTATGTTCTATGAGTAGTTCAATTAGACTCAGAATTAAATATCTTGAATCGTCATGATGATTACAAGGGTAATTACATCTGCTTAACTAATATCCATAGAAACATAGAAACATGGAAAATATGTGTAGGAGGAGGCTATTTGGCCCTTCGAGCCTGCACTGCCATTCATTGTGATCATGGCTGATCATCCACAATCAGTAACAATATTCTCCCCATATCCCTTGATTCCCCAAGCCCCGAGAGCTCTATCTAACTCTCTTTTAAATTCATCCTGTGAATTGGCCTCTACTGCCTTCTGCGGCAGAGAATTCCACAATCCCACAAATCGTCCATGGAAATAAATTTACCCTCACTACTTTCTGTTCTCTATGTAATCCCAAACCAACTAATGTGGTTCATGAGTTTTCGTTTTTCGTTTTAGAAATACAGCACAGACACAGGCTCTTTGGCAGAGTCCACGCCGACCAGCAATCCCCGTAAACTATCCTACACACGAGGGACAATTTTCAATTCTTACCAAAGCCAATTAACCTACAAGCCTGTACGCCTTTGGAATATGGAAGGAAACCGGAACACCCGGGAAAAACCCATACAGGTTCACAGGGAGACAGCACTCCATACAGACAGCACTTGTAGTCAGGATTGATCCCGGGTCTCTGGCACTGCAAGACAGAAAATCTACCGCTGCGGCATTGTGCCTCCCTTAACTGTTAGCTTGGTCATTAACTGTTTCCTCAGTTCCAGGGCAATTATGGATAAACAATAAATACCAACATTGCAGTCAATGTGCATATAAATTGTACAAATAAACAAAAAGAAGCTAGAAAAAGATCCAAAATGTAAGATGCTATATATTGTTATAATAGTCAATAATAAAGTGTGCATTAGAGTTGTACTATCAAAGTGCAAAGTCAGTTAAAGGTGTTTTTATGAAATGGCAGAAACCAGCATGCAAAGAACTGAAAATATACGGTAAACATGGTTTAGTCGCATCTTAAATAATTTATTGAAGACACGAATATGCTATTGGATAAATATGGTTTCTTTAGATATTCCAGAGCACATGAGATTTCTGTGGGGCTATGACATAGTCCATGGTTTAACAAGCACATTTTCTGGGTGAATCAGGCTTGTCAGAATAATAATAAATTGCACTGTCTTGAATCAAGTAATCACTCGAATTCCCAAAAGATCTGATCCAGACCATAAATTTCCAATAATTGGGAAGGATAGAATTTCAGGGTATTTTAGATTGATAGCATCATCCGTTTTTGGTTGCCTTGCAGCAGAAGAAAGCAGGATTTTCATGTCTAATATATAATCCACATGTAAAATTTGTAATAAATATCAATATTTACAATGATGCATTTATGAGTGTTTAATGCGAAAATAAAATTCTTAAATTGTTTCCGAGGGGGTGACAAATCAGTGGGTAAATTGATTTCCGTATGTCTGCTCTGTATTAATTGAACATAATCATTTGTTTTTATGAAACCCAGTTAACTTGTGTTAATTTGTTGCAAAGACAGAAGCAACGCGTTTAAAAGGTTCCTGGGCAAAGAACATTATACTAATTTATATGAAATTAGAATCAATTATTGAGTGCTGGTTTTCTGTCAATTCCACAAATGCCTTGCATATTCTATTGGATAATCTCTGGTGAGTGGAATACACTGAAAGTAGGGAGGCAAAACCGTTGTCATGACAACGGCATAGACTGAACAGATGCTGAGACTCCCCAGAGGATTTTTAAGTACAGTGGTTGGAGCAGGTGGCTGAAATGAAGCAGTCTTGTAGCTAGACGGTATTAAAGGATGAACGATAAGAGTCGTTTTGATTTAAGTGTTCAACATTTGGACTATATTATTTCAAAAAAAAGGCACGAGAAGTGGGAATGGGAAAATGGCTGCAGAATCCAGCACAACAATTATGGGTTGGTGTCGGTGCAGAAAAATCCATTGTCTTTCATCCAAATGCACACTGCAGAAATCAGCTTGATCTTCCCTTATGAACAGCCAGTGAAAAGCCACAGACAATGTGATTAGATGTGATTCACAGAGGAATCTCTTGAATATTAGCTGCATCTTAATTTGCTTGTCTTAACTACATTTATTGTGATGACTTTCAGAGGAAGCAACAGAAAGAAATCATGTTAGATTAATATATATACTTAGATATGTCAGAAAAAGGACAGTTTCATAGTTAAATGTCAACATGTTGAAATAGATCAACAATATCAGCTTATTATTGGTTTCTATTTCACATGGCATTATTTAAGCAACATAATTTGGCACACATTAATAGATTGTGCCAAAGATATAGTTGCTATTATTTTAAATCATTGTCAGGTAAAAGAAAATCAGTGCTGAATAATTACTTTCAATTGATTGACTTGGTCAATACTTTGCTTGCAGCTCTCTGATTAATCAATATTTGAGTGCCAGTCTCCATGAATCGCACAGAAAATCAATGAAATTATTTCAGTTGTAAAAGACAAAAGCATTTAGCTTGAATTCTGTAGTGGAGACTGGTTGAATACGTTGCTGAATGGATTTTGGAATTTTCAAAGCCAAAATTCATAGTATTCAGTTTGTTCTATCGGGTAAGCAAATACAACACATCTTAATTTCAATAGCTGATAAGTAACAATATTAAAATAAGCAGGATACCTCTGCAAATATGTGTCAAATTTAAGACTACTTGTAATTTTTGGATTTTTTTACCAAGTATTTTTAGTTGGTATCTGGTGTTTTGGGTGTCTGGGTTATGGGGAGAAGGCAGGTGAATGGGGTTGAGAGGGAAAAATAGATCAGCCTTGATTGATAGCGGAGTAGACTTGATGAGCTGAATGACCTAATTCTGCTCCTATGACTTATGAACTTATCTCCTCTACTTTCTTAAACCGGCATCTGACTTGCTAGTGTTTATGATATGAACAGCCTTTCAAAATATTTTGCATTAAATATGCAATATTAACAAATTTGATGTTTTGGTTAGTTTGGCACAAATTGGAGATTAAGCAGTATTATTTTGATATATTTGGCTAAATGGATGGCACAGTGATGCAGCTGGTGGAAGTGTTGCCTCACAGCCCTGTGACATGTATTCTATTCAAACCTGTAGTGCTATCTGTGGGGAGTTTGCACATTTTTCCTGTGACCACATTCTGGTTTCCTCCCATGTTCCAAAGGCATTTCGGTTGGTAGGTTAATTGATGAAGGTATCAACTGTATGTAGTGTAGATTGGCTATTTCATAGTAGCCAATTAGCCGCTGGTCACCATTTTGAACAAACCCATCCACACTGCCCCAGCACGACTACAGCGAGTGATGATGCAACTGCAGCGGTTTGATTTCAACATTGTCTACAAGAAAAGCAAAGACATGCACATAGCAGATACGCTATCCAGAGCCCCGCGTAAAACTAACGAACAACAACTCTCCGAACAGGACCAATTCTCAGTAATGAAGTTTTCGTTTGTGCCAACTGACTGTTTGAGCAGCCTAGCAGAACACACGGCTGCTGATGAGACTTTACAATTGCTGTCTGCAGTCATCCGGCGCGGCTGGCCAGATAAACAACACAACACCCCGCTCGAGATACGCCCATACTTCCTGGTTCGCGATGTATTACAGGACGGAATTATTGTCAAGGGGCACAAGGCAGTGGTCCCAGCAGCCCTCCGGGACAAATACTTTGACGACATCCACAGGGCCCATCCTGGAGTGGAGGCAACCCTCCAAAGGGTGCAAAGCATGTTTTACTGGCCCGGAATGACCAAATACATACGAAAAAAAAATGAAGTTTATGCCGTCTGCAAAAGCCTGTCGCCACATCAGCAAAAGCAGCCTCTACTGCCGCACTCGGTCCCCCCTCTCCAGTGGTCCACGTTAGCCACCGACATCTTTGAATGGCATGGGAAACACTATCTGGTTCTTGTTGACTCTTACTCTAGCTGGTTCGAAATCGACTTACTTCAAACCATTACTTCTGAAGCAATAATCGAAAGGTTGCAGCGTTACCTCTCTGTGCACGGCTCCCCTGCGCATATCCAGTCCGACAACGGCAGACAGTTCACCAGCCAAGCTTTTTTAAAACTTTGCAAAATGATGGGACTTTCAACATATTACCAGCAGCCCCCCCAGTCCAACGGACTCGCCGAACGCGCGGTCCGAAGTGCAAAACAACTCATGGACCGGTCATACCTTGCCAAATCGGATGTGTACCTGGACTTGCTCAACCTAACCCTACTGGGTTCTCCAGCTCAACGACTGATGTCTCGCCAAACCCGTGCTCCTCTGCCTGTGTCCCAGCAGCTTTTGCAGCCACAAGTTCGTTCCCCCACATGCTGTTCAGAAGCAACTACAATTCAAATGTGACATGCAGTAACGCTTCTTCGACAAGTCCAGCAAGCCACTTAAACCTCTCGCACATGGACAAGTGGTCCGTCTCCAGACAAACAAGGGCTATGCACGTCTGGGACACATCTACAGCCCTGCCAAAGAGCCGCGCTCTTATCTAGTCGAAGCAGACGGAGTCATCTACAGACGCAACCGTCAACATATCCTTCCAGTGAAGGAACCGCGTCCTGTGACTCCATATCCTGATGTCTCGCATTCCATATACCCTCCCACAGTCAGACCCGCGTCCCCACTGCCACCTATCATTCCCACTGCGGTCTCTCTGCGGCGTTTGGCGACTAGCTCGCCTATCTCGTCACCCTCCCTACCTGTCGGGCCACCGGTCGTTTCCCCATTTCCCTCCCCGGCATCTTCTCCAGTGAAAGGAGGTGACTCGTACCGCACACGGGCCGGACGGGTTTGCAGGCCACCCATTAGATATGGCGATTTTGTGTTATTTTGCAAATGTATTATTAACATTCCACCTATATTGCTTAGCCACCGGTGCTTCTTTTGTTTCTACAAGGAAGGATGTAGATTGGCTATTTCATACTAGCCAATTATAGTGCTTGTTAGTAGTGACTCTGCCTATTATGTGCTTCATATTATCAAGACCCTGCTTACGCTAGTTAGAATGAGTAGCAGCTCGGAGATGTGATGTCTGCAGATCCTTGCTGAATGTAGATTTAATAAATATGTGTTGTATCTTGATATGTGTTCGAGTCGACTCATTATATGTAGTATGCCCCTAGTATGTAGGAGAGAAAGAGAGGATTTGGTAGTAATGTGGAAAAAGTAGGGTAAATTAAAGGGACAAGAGGTCTCTATTTGCAGGGAAAGATAGTAATATGGTAAAGAATAAATACTACAATTCCAGTAACTATTGGAACGTTGCTAGTAATAATGACCAAATATTAAAACGATTTTCCAACTTGAGTCAATTGTGACTTCTATCTACTCATGTGCAAGAAGTTGAAATGTGGCTCAAGTTTTCCAACATAAGTTTAGATTCTTTTTAATTAGAAACATGAATTGTTTCATTTAACCTTGACTTGAAGTCAATGGCATACCCTTCTGTATAAAAGCAGCCTAATTAAGTAGCTTTAAAAGTGAAGAGCTACAGTAAACAGTAATTCTTCATTAACAAAATTGAGGAAAGAAAACATGTGATTCAATAATCAGCTCAACGGTGTTTAGCTGGTTGTTATTATAATCCATAGGAATGAATAGCGCTTGGTACAGTCTTTACCTTTTTCCAGAAGGATTAGCTGTCTTTCTGCCAGTATAAAAGTAGTGGTATTCAAATAATACAACTAGAAAGGTTCATTAAAACGTATCAGCACCGATGGCACAGAAACAACCCATCTGCCTTGTGGTGTCTCCACTCTATGCAAGCTTACTTCTATACTCTGATCTAACCCCATCAACATCAAGCCTCACTTGTATTTATCCAGTTTCAACTGAATTACATTGTGCCATTTGCCTTAACTTTTCCTTCCAGTAGCTGTTTCACATTTTTGCCTTTTGCATTAAAAAGTATTTCTCATTTCTTCTTTTAGTTTAGTTATTGATTATCTTGCAAATTCCCTTGTTCTGGTCATGATCGCAAATATAAATACCACCTTTCTCATAACCTTATACACTCCTATAAAGTCGCCCCTCAGTCTCGCTCCATCTCCACTAGTCTCACCTACCCACATTTTGGCCATATCTTGCAAGGATTTGAGGGCCTGAGCTATAGGGTGTGGTTGGGCAGACTAGGACTTTATTCGTGGATCTTAGGGGGATGAGATGTGACCTTATAGAGGTGTATAATATCATGAGGGGAATAGATAGGGCAGTCACAGAGGGTGGGGTGTGTATATCGAATGACTTGCCAGAGGAAGTTGAGGCAGAAACTATAGCAACATTTAAAAGACATTTGAACAGGTACATGGATAGGAAAGCTTTAGATGCAGTTGGGCCAAACGTGGGCAGGTGGAATGAGTGCAACTTGGTCAGCATGAGCAAAATGGGCTAAAGGCCTGTTTCCTTGCTGTATGATTGTGACTATAACTCTAAATACTCATTGAGGGCCTTGCCCATCTCCTACAGTTCCACACATAGATGACCACTTTGGTTACTGAGGGCCTTAATTTCTCTCTAAGTATCCTCTTTCCCTTAATGTACAGATTCCCTTAGGATTTTCCTTAATATTATATCCCATACACCCTTTTTGCCCTCCTGATTTCCTTCCCAAGTTTGCTCTGTTCGGTTTTACTAGGTTTCTATACATTCAACATTTCTCTTCCACTTTTTTGATTCTATACTTTTCGGAGTGAATTGTACTGCATTGGTTTTTATATTGTTATATTACCTGAGTCATTAGATTTAGTGTAGGAAGGAACTGCAGATGGACACAAAAACCTGGAGTAACTCAGCAGGTCAGGCATTATCTCTGGAGAAAAGGAATGGGTGATGTTTTGGATCGGGACCCTTCTTCAGTCTCGACCCAAAACATCACCTATTCTTTGTCTTCAGAGATGCTGTCTGACCAGCTGAGTTAGTCCAGCTTTTTGTGTCTATCTTCATTAGATTTACTGCTCTGTACATAAGTAAGACCTCTTCCCATCTCCATTTCCCAATCTCAATTCCCATTAATTCCCATCTCCATTTTGAAACATTTTCTCGGTAGTTTGCAGGTTATCTGTTGGTAACAAAATGCTCTACTTCATATTTTATATTTATTGAAGATCATTGATATACACATTCTTTCAGGTTGGAGCTAAACTATTAATTCCATCAATCCAAAACTGCTTTAAACCCCTGTCTCACGGTGCGAGTCCACCCATGGGTGATCCCGAGTTTAAAACAAATCAAACTCGTGGTAATCACGTAGAATTAATGTAGCGGGAACATCGTAACTCGTGGACGTAACTTAGCCACTCGTAACGCTAACAGCAGGTACTCGGGAAACTTGTTAACTCGTGAAAATCTTTCAACATGATGAAAGATTTCCACGAGTCAAATTTACTCTTGAAATAATTTTTTTAAACTTTTAAACTCGTTGTAAGAACGTAGTAGCCCGTGAGTTTACCGTAGTGACTCTTGAGTCTACCGTGGGTTTGGCCTGAGTGCCAGAAGTGAAATGTTGAAGATTAGTAATCTCCGGAAAACTTGGATAGGTGACGTTTCGGGTCGGGACCCTTCTTCAAACTTTAGACCCTTCTTTCACCCGAAACGTCACCTGCCAAGTTCTCCACAGATACTGCCTGACATGTTGAGTTACTCCAGCACTTCGTTTTTTTTCGTAAACCAGCTTCTGTAGTTCCTTGTGTTCCAAAATGTAATGCTTTATAAATGTCCAGAGATGCTGCCTGTCCCGCGGATTTACTCCAGCACGTTGCGGCTGTCTCCCTGGAGACCACGCAATGTGACATCTACCGTGCATACATTGCCAACTGTTGTTTTGGCAGCAGCAACATAATCTCCCGGTTAGTACACTCAGTGTTGCTGAGGCCTAGTTTATGTAGAGACAAGAAACTGCAGATGCTGGAATCATGATCATAAAACACACACAAAGTGTTGGAGGAAGTCACACAGCGCTGGAGTAACTCAGCGGGACAGGCAGCATCAGCGGAGGGAATGGACAGACGTTGATTCGGCTCGAAAAGAAGGGACCCGATCCAAAACGTTGCCTATCCATTCCCTCCACAGATGCTGCCTGACCCGCTGGCTTACTTCGACACTTCGTGAGTTCATGTCATAGGAGAAGAATTAGGCCATTCGGCCCATCGAGTTTCTCCAACACTTTGTGTTTCGCTCAACATGCCAGCATCTGTGGTCCCCCATGTCTCCATTTGACAGCTGGAAGAACTCAGCGGGTCATGGAGTCTGAAGAAGGACCCTGACCCGAAACCTCGCCTGCCCGTTTCCTTCCACCGATTTCATGTAGTCACTTTTCGATAAAACCCCACCGCCCCAGTTATTCCAAGTCCATTTAATTCCGCGTGCCTCCATTTCATTAATTAAGTCGCCGGTACTGTCACATCGTTCGTTTTCTGTCAATACAACGGAACAGTCTGAAGAAGGGCGACGATAGACACAAAAAGCTGGAGTAACTCAGCGGGACAGACAGCATCTCTGGAGAGAAGGAATGGGTGATGTTTTGGGTCGAGACTCTTCGACAGACTGGTAAGGGAAACAAAAGATATAGATGATGATGTATTGTAGAGAGATAAAGAACAATGAATGCAAAAAAGTTACGATGATAAAGGAAACAGACCATTGTTCGCTGTTCGTTGGGTGAAAACGAGCAGCTGGTGCGACTTGGGTGGAGGAGGGATAGACAGAGAGGGAATGCCGGGGTTACTTGACGTGAGAGAAATCAATATTCATACCACTGGGCTGTAAGCTGCCCAAGCGAAATATGAAATGCTGTTCTTCCAATTTGCATTTAGCCTCACTCTGACTGGAGGAAACATCGGACAGAAAGGTCAGTGTGGGAATGGGAAATTTTGGCAACCGGGAGATCAGGTAGGTCCAGGTAGCAACCGGGAGAGTCGCGATCCGAAACGTTACCAATTCCTTCTCTCCAGAGATGCTGTCTGACCCTCTGAGTTACTCCAGCTTTTGGTGTCTATCGTCGAGATAAACCAGCATCTGCAGTTCCTTCCTACACAACAGAACAGTACGAGGAGCGGTTAATGTTAGAGGCTGCTCACTAACCTCACTATGTTTACATCGTCCTCTCTAGCAATTAATAAATATCATTCGGTTACCGTATTATTGACTACAACCGCCCGTTTAAAATGACTGCTCTTTAATTCTCAATCACTGGATACTTGTCTGGAAACATATTGCATGTTTTCGTTCAGTGAGATAATTCAATTTTAATAGACTGAGGTGTTAAATCCGGCGCCACTTCACAACAAACTAAACAACCTATAATTTAAATAGAGCATTTAGGTTCGACAATAAAATTCCCAAGACTATTTCACATATATAATTCCAGCACCACTTCACACTGAGCTGTCCGTGATGTTTAAAGGGGCTGGCATCTGCCCTGATCCGTTGTTCGGATAAAACACTCTTTGAAATAATTTGAAGTTTTGAAATTAATCCTCGCCGCCTAATGTACACTTTGGGCTAAGATTTGATCCCTGCACAAAGCGCAATGTAAACGGAATGGAATCTCTATTAACGTTCTGAGACTCTCTACATAATGGAAGTGATCACATTCGGCCCTTCGAGCCAGCATTGCCATTCAATATGATCGTGGCTGATCATCCAAAATCAGTACCCAGTTACTGCTTTCTCCCCATATCCCTTGATTCCATAACCCTAAGAAATTTAAACATGGGAGGCTTTTTATAGTGAAAAGAAAAATTGCATGACATCATTTTTACCATGTGATGATTTTTCCACACGTCGGTAGTCGTTGTTGGCTCAAGAGTAACTCGGGAGAGGAACTTGGTAACTCTGGAGAAGAACTTGGTACATCGCAGATATGAGAAGTAAACGGCAAACTTAGACATACACGTGGGAACTCGTGAACATAAACTTGGAATCTCGTAGAAAACCACGAGTTTGATTTTTTCTTTCACTCGTGATCACTCGTGGGTGGACTCGCACCGTGAGACAGGGCCATTACTATGATGGGTGAATCATAACTGACAATATATGCACCTTGGGAGCTCTACGTGGACTTTTAAATCGACTTAGAGCCCCTATATTTTACACCAATAGTTTTATTGAATGTGAGCAAAGAAAATGTATTGTTTTCTTTCAAATAATCTTACACAAAATATTTTGTGAAAATAGGAACAGGACAGATTATATTAGTCTTGTAAATATTAACTACTTTATCAGAAACCTTACAGACTGTGAATACGATCTAAAGAAATAGCAAGAATAGTCCTAATTAATTCTATCCAATCTGTATGAGTATTGAGTGTGGAATAAATAATTTTCAGAATTTTAATAAAAAGTGTTTTGAACTGTTAATGACTGCAATTTATTTTATGTTCCACAGGAAGGTGGACTCAACCTTCTCTGTAGATGTACCCAAAATGTTCTTACAAGCCACAGTCAAGTTATTAGGTAAGTAAATGATTCACACAGACAAGAAAGATCGCACATTTGATATTTGCTAATTTAATTAATCCCAGCCAGTGGGAGTGGAAGTACTTGGATTAATATAGTTAACAACTGAAAAGTCAGTCAAGATTTTGCTTTTGGTTATTAGGTCAGGAGTCAGAAATTTATCATTGAACACTTTAGGTTCTTGGCAGTAGCAGTGTCAAGGTCAGAGATTTTGAACATCCTGGTCATGCACAAGAAATGGCTACTTGAATACATTTCTATTGAGCTGTACATCATTAAGGCATGAAGGGCGGCATAGTGGCCTCACAGCGCCAGAGTCCTGGGTTCGATCCCGACTACGGGTGCTGTCTGTACAGAGTTTGTACGTTTTCCCTGTGACCGTGTGGGTTTTCTGTGGGTGCTCTGGTTTCCTCCCACACTCCAAAGACGTGCAGGTTTGTAGGTTAATTGACCTGTAAATTATAAATTGTCCCTAGTGTATAGAATAGTGCTAGTGCGCAGGGTGATCATTGGTCAGTGTGGACTCGGTGGGCCAAATGGCCTTGTTCCACGCTATATCTCTAAAGTAAAATCTAAAGATTCGATGTTGCTAGGCTGACAGAGAGTAATGTTCCAGGAACTCTTTACTTGAGGCGGAGAGGGGGTGTGGATGATAATCATGGTTTACATAATGGGCTGTCTCCAAACCACCCTGCTCCCTGCCCAAACCCACTGCCACCTATTTTTCAGTAAAGTATCTGATGATAAAGCTCAGTATTTAGGTGGAACATTTCCCACTGTCAGCCGAGCAACATTGAGTCCTTCATGCCTTAATGATATATAGGTCAATAGATATCTAGTAGTTAGTTCAAGTAGCCAATTATTGTGCATGACCCTTGACAGTAGCAGCCAGTCAGGTTGTTTGAATGCAGAAGAAGCATTGTGAACCTGATGCTACTTCCACCAAGAACCTACATTGTGCAATGAAAAATTTGCAGCTCACAAGATAGGAAACAAAACCAAAACCTTGACTAACTTTTAAGTTGTTAATTATATTAATCCAAGTACTTTTACTCCCACTGACTGGGATTAAATAAATTCCCGTATCACATGATCACCACCCATTCATTACATGAGCGTAAACCACTGCACTGCTGCCTTCCTTCAAGGAACAACAGTTTATCCACTGCTGTACCATTGACTATTTCATTAAAATCAACTGAAGCCCCACTCCACTTTACCCCACAATCAACCAACCCTATCCCTGCGAAGGAATTGAAGAAACCAGGCAATAAATCTACTGCATGGTGTCAGTCAGGAATTATGCTCACTGCAGACCTGGTTCTCGGTTAAAATTACAAATAGGCAAACACGACAGAGCCTTGATAAAATAATTGAGAGTGGGATTTAGCGGATGCGACGTTCTGATGAAATCATGTCGCCACTACACACTCGACATCTGCGTCTGTCAGGAGAAGGTCCAGCAACACCCTGCAACACCACAATGCCCTCCACCACAATAAGTAGTATCTAACCAGAATGCTGGGTTGGAGGCATTATAAAGCAGAGGTAAAGGAAATGAGTCATGCAAACATAAGACTTGGAAAAGTTGGTGTCAGGCAGAGCTGTACCTGTTAAACCTAAGCAACTTTACATAAAGACCCTTTTCTGAGGTTCGTTGGAGAACACTGAATACTATTTGAGTTCTTTTTATATCATATAATGTTTACCACTTCAAAAAAGGCAATTGTTGGTGTTTAACCCTGATATTTGGGTTAAATGGCCGAAAGTGTACACTGGGATGAAATTAAATATCTTCAATTATGTATGTTTTAATTTTCTGTGATATAGTTAGGGCTTTGCTTAAGAAAATACCGATTTGAATATTGAAGGTAATTTTATTATTTTTTTATTTTTTATAAATAGGTGCAGGAGTAGGCCATTCGGCCCTTCGAGCCTCAATCGCCATTCAATATGATCATGGCTGATCATCCAACTCAGTATCCTGTACCTGCTTTCTCTCCATACCCCCTGATCCCTTTAGCCACAAGGGCCACACCTAACTCCCTCTTAAATATAGCCAATGAACTGGCCTCAACTACATTCTGTGGCAGAGAATTCCACAGATTCACCACTCTCTGGGTAAAAAATGTTTTTCTCATCTCAGTCCTAAAAGATTTCCCCTTTATCCTTAAACTGTGACCCCTTGTTCTGGACTTCCCCAACATCGGGAACAATCTTCCTGCATCTAGCCTGTCCAACCCCTTAAGAATTTTGTAAGTTTCTATAAGATCCCACCTCATTCTTCTAAATTCTAGCGAGTACAAGCCGAGTCTATCCAGTCTTTCTTCATATGAAAGTCCTGACATCCCAGGAATCAGTCTGGTGAACCTTCTCTGTACTCCCTCTATGGCAAGAATGTCCTTCCTCAGATTAGGAGACCAAAACTGTACGCAATACTCCAGGTGTGGTCTCACCAAGACACTGTACAACTGCAGTAGAACCTCCTTGCTCCTATACTCAAATCCTTTTGCTATGAATGCTAACATACCATTCGCTTTCTTCACTGCCTGCTGCACCTGCATGCCTATTTTCAATGACTGGTGTACCATGACACCCAGGTCTCGTTGCATCTCCCCTTTTCCTAATCGGCCACCATTCAGGTAATAGTCTACTTTCCTGTTTTTGCCACCAAAGTGGATAACCTCACATTTATCCACATTATACTGCATCTGCCATGCATTTGCCCACTCACCCAGCCTATCCAAGTCTTCTTGCAGCCTCCTAGCACCCTCCTCACAGCTAACACTGCCCCCCGGCTCCGTGTCATCTGCAAACTTGGAGATGTTGCATTCAATTCCCTCATCCAAATCATTAATATATATTGTAAATAGCTGGAGTCCCAGCACTGAGCCTTGCGGTACCCCACTAGTCACTGCCTGCCATTCCGAAAAGGACCCGTTTACTCCTACTCTTTGCTTCCTGTCTGCCAGCCAGTTCTCTATCCACATCAATACTGAACCCCCAATACCGTATGCTTTAAGTTTGTATATTAATCTCTTATGTGGGACCTTGTCGAAAGCCTTCTGAAAGTCCAGATATAACACATCCACTGGTTCTCCCTTATCCACTCTACTAGTTACATCCTCGAAAAATTCTATAAGATTCGTCAGACATGATTTACCTTTCATAAATCCATGCTGACTTTGTCCAATGATTTCACCATTTTCCAAATGTGCTGCTATCCCATCTTTAATAACTGACTCTAGCAGTTTCCCCACTACCGATGTTAGACTAACTGGTCTGTAATTCCCCGTTTTCTCTCTCCCTCCCTTCTTAAAAAGTGGGGTTACGTTTGCTACCCTCCAATCCTCAGGAACTACTCCAGAATCTAAAGAGTTTTGAAAAATTATCACTAATGCATCCACTATTTCTGGAGCTACTTCCTTAAGTACTCTGGGATGCAGCCTATCTGGCCCTGGTGATTTATCGGTCTTTAATCCATTCAATTTACCCAACACCACTTCCCGACTAACCTGGATTTCACTCAGTTCCTCCATCTCCTTTGACCCGCGGTCCCCTGCTATTTCCGGCAGATTATTTATGTCTTCCTTAGTGAAGACGGAACCAAAGTAGTTATTCAATTGGTCCACCATATCTTTGTTCCCCATGATCAATTCACCTTTTTCTGACTGCAAGGGACCTACATTTGTTTTAACTAATCTCTTTCTCTTCACATATCTATAAAAACTTTTGCAGTCAGTTTTTATGTTCCCTGCCAGTTTTCTTTCATAATCTATTTTCCCTTTCCTAACTAAACCCTTTGTCCTCCTCTACTGGACTGAATTTCTCCCAGTCCTCTGGTAGGCTGCTTTTTCTGGCTAATTTGAATGCTTCATGTTTTATTTTGATACTATCCCTGATTTCCCTTGTTATTCTTTTGCCAAACTGGGATGAACAATTGTTGTAGTTCATCCATGCAGCCTTTAAATGCCTTCCATTGCATATCCACCGTCAATCCTTTAAGAATCAATTGCCAGTCTATCTTGGCCAATTCACGTCTCATACCCTCAAAGTTACCTTTCTTTAAGTTCAGAACCCTTGTTTCTGAATTAATTATGTCACTCTCCATCCTAATGAAGAACTCAACCATATTATGGTCACTCTTACCCAAGGGGCCACGCACAACAAGACTGCTAACTAACCCTTCCTCATTACTCAATACCCAGTCTAGAATAGCCTGCTCTCTCGTTGGTTCCTCTACATGTTGATTTAGAAAACTATCCCGCATACATTCCAAGAAATCCTCTTCCTCAGCACCCCTGCCAATTTGATTCACCCAATCTATATGTAGATTGAAGTCACCCATTATAACTGTTTTACCTTTGTTGCACGCATTTCTAATTTCCTGTTTGATGCCATCCCCAACTCCACTACTACTGTTAGGTGGCCTGTACACAACTCCCACTAGCGTTTTCTGCCCCTTAGTGTTTCGCAGCTCTACCCATATCAATTCCACATCCTTCAAGCTAATGTCCTTCCTTTCTATTGCGTTAATCTCCTCTCTAACCAGCAATGCTACCCCACCTCCTTTTCCTTTCTGTCTATCCCTCCTGAATATTGAATATCCCTGGATGTTCAGCTCCCAGCCTTGGCCACCCTGGAGCCATGTCTCCGTGATCCCAACTATATCATAGCCATTTATAGCTATCTGCACATTCAACTCATCCACCTTATTACGAATGCTCCTTGCATTGAGACACAAAGCCTTCAGGCTTGTTTTTACAACACTCTTACCCCTTATACAATTATGTTGAAAAATGGCCCTTTTTGATTTTTGCCCTGGATTTCTCTGCCTACCACTTTTACTTTTCACCTTGCTACCTATTGCTTCTACCCTCATTTTACACCCCTCTGTCTCTCTGCTCAGACATTAAGAAACCCACCACACTTGTCCCTTCACCTCCCCCCTCGACTCCATTCAAGGACCCAAGCAGTCGTTCCAGGTGCGACAGAGGTTCACCTGCATCTCCTCCAACCTCATCTATTGCATCCGCTGCTCTAGATGCCAGCTGATCTACATCGGTGAGACCAAGCGGAGGCTTGGCGATCGTTTCGCCGAACACCTCCGGTCGGTCCGCAATAACCAACTTGACTTCCCGGTGGCTCAGCACTTCAACTCCCCCTCCCATTCCGTATCTGACCTCTCTGTCCTGGGTCTCCTCCATGGCCACAGCGAGCAACACCGTAAATTGGAGGAAATGCACCTCATATTCCGCTTGGCAGTCTACATCCATGGGGGCTTGAACATTGAATTCTCCCAATTCTGCTAGCCCCTTGCTGTCCCCCTCCCCTTCATCAGCCCTCTGGTTGTCTCCTCCCCTCCCCAGCCCTCAGGCTCCTCCTCTGCCTTTTTCCTTTTTTCCTTTCTTCTCCCACCCTCTATCAGTCTGAAGAAGGGTTCGGCCCGAAACATTGCCTATTTTCCTTCGCTCCATAGATGCTGCTGCACCCGCTGAGTTTCTCCAGCATTTTTGTGTACCTCTTATTCTCTGTTTATTATCTTTTCTTCTTTCCCCCTACATGTTGGGTCTGAGTGCTTCCCTTCTCTGCCTCCTGCCTCACACACTGTCTACTAGTTTTCTCTATTTGAGTCCCTCCCCCCAACCGTCTAGTTTAAAGTCTCCCCAGTAGCCCTTTGCAAATCTCCCCGCCAGGATAATGGTCCTCCTCGGGTTCAAGTGCAACCCGTCCTTTTTGTACAGATCACACTTTCCCCAAAAGAGGTTCAATGATCCGGAAACTTGAATCCCTGCCCACCTGCACCAGTCCTTTAGCCCACGCATTTATCCTCCACATTAATAGTTTCCAATGTACTTAAGCTGTGTATTTATCATTTTAGATAAGTC
The DNA here is from genome assembly GCA_038087875.1 of Malacoraja senta. Lineage (NCBI taxonomy): Eukaryota > Metazoa > Chordata > Chondrichthyes > Rajiformes > Rajidae > Malacoraja > Malacoraja senta. The sequence continues at coordinate 121,204 of JAXLNO010005986.1, forward strand.
ATTCATTATTCTTAATCAGTGTAGTTATCATTTTAGTTAAGTCATTCATTGTTCTCCTATAGCAAAAATAACCTTGACAAATATTTGTTCAGGACCAACTCTGCAAAGAACATTAATGGCTTAGTTTATGAAGATCAGACAATGCCGCTTCAAGACATTCGTCACTATAAATACAACTTAAAGCTATTTGGTACTGCATTGTTCTCAATAATTTGGTTTTGATTTCACACCAATGTATGTAATGAAATTTAATGAAAATGTAATGAAATGTAATTATTTGTGTGACATCAAGAACTTCCATTATAATGACAAAAGAAAAGTTATACCATCATAAAGAGATGCAGCACAGAAATAGTCCCTTCAGCCCACAAAGTCCATGCTGAACGCCCATTTTTATATAGAAACATAGAAAACATAGAAACATAGAAAATAGGTGCAGGAGGAGGCCATTCGTCCCTTCGAGCCAGCACCGCCATTCATTGTGATCATGGCTGATCGTCCCAAATCAATAACCCGTGCCTGCCTTCTCCCCATATCCATTGATTATAGAAACATAGAATTCCCACCATAACACAATTTATTCTTTACACATTCCGGTCAACTTCCCCCTACATTGTATCTCATCTACTGTCTAGGGGCAATATACAGTGGTCAATTAACTTACCAACCCACACATTTCGGGGGTTTGGGAAGAAATCAGAAGATGTAGAAAACCCCTGCGTGGATTTTGTGCAGGGAAACTGCAATGAACATGGATCACTGGAGCTGTGAGGCAGCAGCTCAACAAACTGAGTCAGCGTGCATGTTGATTTTATATCAGAATTCTTGTCCAGGATATTCCAGTGAGATTGCAAGATTTTGTATTCATTAATATGAAAACAGGTTGCATTTTAAAAGTTGGCAAATTCATGGTTCATATTAGACCATGATATGAACAGGACAAGAATAGTTATACTGCTATTATCTGATAACATCCTGTGTTGTGATTTTTATGTACATTAATCTGTAAGTATCAAAGGTACATTATGCAACTTCCAGAAATTAATCCTCAATTAGATTATAAATGTGACTAATAATGTGTAAATAATGCCTCAACCTTGCAAATGATGTAGACATCTGAAAAGTTGACCATTAATCCCTTTCTAAATAACTTTAAAATGCACATAAGTGCTTAATGAAATCGAAAAACAAAGGTTGGCCCAGAACTTCAATTGTACAACACGACTAAAAATGAATTAGTAAATCATAGTGATTGCTGTTCACTCTCATAAGAACAAGATTTCACTAACACTGAAGGCACAAAAACATATAATTTTAAAGAACCATAAATTAAGTTGGAGCTCTAGATAGATATGTTGTTTCTGATACAGTGTGACATTCAATTACAGGAAAGATTTCAAATCACTCAATGTACTGCTTGTGCCTTTAATAGGAGGAAAATGGTCTAGTTCTAAAAGGGAACCCATTTGGGCACATGAGGTGCAATTACAGACCGCCTATAAGTGCCCTGTTGATCAGAATGGTCTGAGTAGGGATGGTTTTTCTGAAGACTCTATGGAAGCACTGATAGACATATATTTGTCTCCTGTTTCAACCTTCCAGACTCACTTTAGTACCCAGACGCGATGATGCCTCCAGTGATAAAGCAATGCCATTGGTTCATTACTGAGATAACCAAGGAATGATTATCTCAGAGCAATGCTGGAAGAAACACCCCGTCTTAGTTTAATGTATTCTATTTAGTTTGGAAGGTATTGACGGAGTCTTCAGGGAAGGAATTTCTAAAGATGCTAAGTTGTCTCCTGATAACAGAGTGCCTACTTAAATAGCTGGAAAATCAACAATCCAACACAAAGTGTCTGAGTTCTCCTGAGGCTATTCCATGATAGGCACAATGTAAAGCTTTGAGATCCAAAACAGGTGCAGCAGAAGTGTTTTGTTGGACAATTAATGTTTTGTCTTTGTTTCCACCCAATCCTAGAATAAAGTCTGGTGTCTAAATGCAGATTGCACATGAAAATGCCAAGAGCAATTTCACAATTGGAATGATTTCACCTGCAAATGAATGTTAGCATAATCTTCTAATTTAAATTACATTTTGCATGGTAGCAACTAAAATCAGTTACTGTACGATCTATTTTTTATTGTTTATTTTATTTCTTCCCCATTTCTTTCACTCCAGATACCATCTCATAGTTGCCTACTTTAAGATCTCAGTCCAAAGCCCATCAAAGATCTCAGTCCAAAGCCCAAAGTCAAAGTCAGTCATACAGTGTGGAAACAGGTCCTTCAGCCCAACGCCTACACCGACCAACATATCCCATCTACACGAGTCCCACCTGCCTGTATTTGGCCCGTATCCCTCTAAACCTGACAGATCCATGTAGCTGTACAAATGTTTCTTAGACGTTGCGATAGTACCTGCTATTGAATTAACTGAGTTACTCAGTCACATTTTCTCTCCACCCTTGGTAAACTGAGGAAGTTGTCACAGGAGCATTTGCAGAGATGATTTCCCACACCAGTAAACCAACATGCTTCACCCATATGCGGTGTGTACAAAGGCAAATTGTCTTTATTTGATTAGAGGCAAATTAAATGACAGTTGTATGACTTCCAGTGGAACATACTGCAGCACAGATAAAATGTATTTACATTAAATATTGTAAATATCTAGAGTGCAATCTTCTTTCTTGGTACAATTTTTTTTGTACTTATCAGACCACTTCTAAAGGCTTGAAGGTAGACAAAAATGCTGGAGAAACTCAGCGGGTGAGGCAGCATCTATGGAGCGAAGGAATAGGTGACGTTTTCGGGTCGAGACCCTTCTTCAGACTGATGTGGAGGTGGGGGGGGGGGGGGCGGGAAGAAGAAAGGAAGAGGCGGAGACAGTAGGCTGTAGGAGAGTTGGGAAGGGGAGGGGAAGGAGGGAGAAAGCAAGGACTACCTGAAATTGGAGAAGTCAATGTTCATACCGC